>MNCI01038132.1:0-12838 GCA_015680685.1 Gnetum montanum | reverse complement strand
CCCTATATAAACCAATCATAAACATCATTTGGAGGTTCCACCCCCTTATTATTTGCATACTTTGGCATTTTTGGTATCCCAAAGCTCTTGCACACTTGCAAAAATGTAGCTTCTTAGATCTATTCAACATGGAACCCCCTTTTTTGACAGTTGTTACACCCATAGCCATTACTACATCACCCCCTACAAATCTAGTGCAAGAAGTAGCAAAGGTTCAAAAGCATTGGGAGTTGTGGAGCATCCAAATTGGGGAGCAAAAGATTCCAAGCCTCCACTAAAGTGATCCCCCTGCTATCCTAGGCACATTTTTGTATACATTTCATGACTCGTTCTTTATTTCTTTTAAAATAAAGTTTATAGTTCTATTTGTGTGCAAGATAGATTTGTTTGTTCCATTTCAGTGCATTTATTTTCTCAAATCTACATTGCATTTGTATTTTTCTACCCACATTTTTACATTTTTCAAGTCCCTAGGTGATCTATCGATTGCCTAAGGCACCCTAAATCCCATTTTTTAGAGGCCCTCTGGATTCAAGGTTAAAGCTGTTGCACTCGGATTTTCAGTTTTCTAGCAACCAAATTTTTCAGTTGCTATAGTTTTTTGGCACTAGAAAGAGGACCGCCACCCACGTTTTCTATCAAAAAAATTTTGCCAATTTTTTTGCCACAAAACCAATGCTGCAACACATCCTCCCTACCACCAAAACCCAATGTTAAGGTTGTAGGTAATTTGGGTTTTAGAAAATTTCATAGCAACTACTGGAAATTTTAAAGCCAGCATTGGTGTACTACCAAAACTTCATACCCTCCTAATGTGAAAATTTCATAGTAAAGCCAACATGGGTGTTACACCCCCTAGCATGGGTGTTTGGGTTTTGACAAAAAAAAATTCATAGTTGATGAGTCATGATATTGCGTACGCCACGCGATATCGCGTCCTACCTCATCTTCTATAAATAAGAGGTGGTGCCCTTTGTTCAAGATAGTTAAACTTATACCCTTAGCTAGATTCTTGTAGTTTTGTTATTCTAGAGTTAGAATTATTTCTGTGTGCCCACAATAGAAGTCATAGAGTGAATAGATCTTTATTCGAGCAATTTGTACCTGAGCACAATTTTGTGTATGGCAATAAAGACAAACTTTATGATAAACCTTGCAGCATACAGATTAAGATAATTAGTAATTAATGATTATGTAATGCTTTTCTAGTTAATTAATATCTTCCTCAACCTTCAACCCCCTCAGTTAAATACACTCAGTACGACCGCTTTGAGCATGCATGTAGTGCTTGGTAACCTAGTAACGATTAGTGTTTGGTAATCCCAGCAGCATTACACTAGTTCAGGATACGTACAGCAAGTGGGAATGGATACTGGTGTTAGGAACATTTAGAACTTAGTTAATGAATAGTTAATGTAAGTTAGTCACTTAGTTCTCTCTCCCTTTCCTTTATTAGCAGGAGACATAAACAGACAAAAAGCTATAAAAATCATATACCTTAGGCTTACTTAACCATACAACCATGACAATACAAGTAAGTTTTGGAAGACAATGATTGATTAACCCTGAGTGTTCCATTAAGGCACGTAAGCACTTAGTCCTTGCAGTTCGACCGGATCATGCGTGAAATGCTCGTATTCATATGGTTGAGTGTAGGGGTACCTCGCCACTCATCATTGGCACCGTTGCCAGGGACTTAGTTGTTTGTGTGCTATGTAGAACATAGGAAATCATTCATATCGTTCAAATGTTAGAACAAACCCTTAGGGTTAATCAAAGAAAGATAAGACAACGGTACATCGCACACCAAATAAACCAAAATGTCTTCTTCTTCACATAAGAGCACTTCACCGCCTAGGACTAACACAAGAGGCAGTAGGTAGCATAATACACATAACCAAAATCCACTAGTTCCTCAATAGTTTTGTGTGGTATATACTCATCCCAATGAGTATGTACCCGATTTCACCTTTATTCTCCACCAAGATGAACAACTGCATTGGAGAGACTTGGAGGGTAACATAGTGTTGCCTCTAGACCGATCAGTCCCCAACATGCTCCTTCGTGCTCTCTCATGAATAGGCATGACGCTTTTATATGCAAAATACATTACATGTGATCATGACACAAGGGACTATCATCCCACAGAAGCACAACGTCAAAGGGACTTGCAACAGGAGAGATACCATACATCCTTAAAGGATAAATGGCCCCATGACGCTCCACACGTTTTGAGCGAAATTGAGGATGGTGAACCTACTTCAACAGGTTCCCCACGAAATGATTTTCCTCCTCCTAACAATGGTCAAGAGGTAGTGTATTAAAACCTCCACTCCACTATTCACAACCCTAGTTCTAATACCCATGAACACAAAGTGTTCCACAAAGGAACAAAAACACACAATAAGGGCAAACGTTTTGATCGTGATCATGATCGTGGTCGAGAACACCGAAGAAAAGGTAGAAAACATTGTCATGGAAATGGTTCTCCTTCTTCTTCACCTTCATTCTTACCTTCACCCTCTACTTCAGTGTCTAGACACAATCATAAGGAAACCAATCATGAGGATAAGGGAAAACAAAGTGAAAAACATCGATGGGATAGTCGAGATNTCCCTTGTTGAACACTTCGTGTTCGTGGGTCTCAGAACTAGGGTTGTGGATAGTGGAGTGGAGGTTCTGATACACCACCTCCTGCCCACTGTTAGGAGGAGGAACATCATTTTGTGGGTAACTTGTTCAGGCAGGTTCACCATCCTCAATTTCGCTCAAAACGTGTGGAGCGTCATGGGGCCATTTATNAAGGCACCAAAAGGATAGTAGGATCAAGAGGTTAGACATGAACAACATCCCATGATTTGAAGGGGGATACAATGTTGATCCTCAAAATCATTTACAAGCATTCCACGATGTGTGTGCCGTGCAAAAGATAGAAAAAAAATGGCAAAAACTAAAGTTGTTCCCAAGGACACTAGTAAAAGAAGCTGAAAGCTGGTACCAGTCCTTAGAACTGGAATCCATTCGGAGGTGGAGCACAATGTTAGAACTATTCAATGATAAGTACCAAACGTACTCCCAAGTCTCTAACCTGCGGAAGCAAATCCAAGGATGGAAGCAAGGAAATCATGAACCCTTGGATGCTGCCATGGGTTGCTATTACACACTATTACATTGTTGCCTTGGCCATGGTTATTCGTAGCGGGATCAAGTACACCATCTCGTGGATGGACTTAGGCATGAAACAAGAAGAACCCTTGGGACATATGCCCAAGGAAGGTTATCGGAGCTTAGGTCTCATCAAATTCATAGATTGCTAGAGCAAGTAGCCAAAGAAGAAGGTGAGCTATGAAAGAGAGAAAGTGTACAAGAATACAACTGAGATCCTTCCCTCCAAAAAAAGGGAATGATATTTTGTGAGGAAGAAGAGTCACCAGTCGAAGAGATGGTGAATAGGAAAACTTTGCCTCTCCAAAAGTTAACAACAGAAGTATCGGCAAAGGTAGACCAAATGTGGGACTCCCTAGATAGTAGGTTTAAAACTATTCTTAAAATTGTAGAGGAGCNCAAGTGGAACTCCACCACAACCTATTGAGCAACATTAACAGTGGTAATACCCACAGTCATGGGGGATTCCACCACCAAGGCAATAATATCCCTACCGACAACCTGACCCATATGGCTACTACGTGCAGCATCCAATCTCTCCACGTGACTCTGTTAGTCAAGTTACACCACAACATCACTACCAAGCCCATAAGCATTATAGAACTCCTTCTCCTAGGGAAGATAACCCACAAACATGCCATCCTTCAAATCCATCCGCAGCTCTCACACCGATAGCTCCATTACCACCTGCTCCAGCAATGCAAGGGGAACTCCCTACTCAACTGCAGCAACACAATGCCGCAAGGGCTGTAAATCCTCAACCCGTTGTTGGTTCTAACAACCATATGAAGAAAAGACCTTTCTTTAGAGCCAATATTCCAACCAATCCCTTACAACCACAAGCGGTTAAACCTTTGAACACCTCCCCATCAAATAAGGCTTTAGAACTCCCTTCAAACCAAACACTGAGCTCAATGCATACAATTATGTTAACACATGCCATTACTAACTAGATTAAGGTTGGCCACCTTCCTAGTAAATTCTCTGATCCTGGAAGCCCTCTAATCTATCTCCAAATCGTTGGGAATGAACCATGCAAAGCTCTTCTAGATTCATTTTCTGGAGTCAACTTAATATCACAAGAAATGTACAAAGCTTGAAACCCATCTCCATTAAGGAAGAGCAATATTCACCTAGAGTTGGCTGACCAATCCATCATTGCTCCCTTGTGACTGGTGGAGGACATCGTCACCACTGTGTGTGGGTGGTCATACCCAGCTGATTTCCTAGTGATACAAGTGAATAACAGTAAAGGGGACTTCCCAATAATAATGGGAAGGGCATGGCTAAGTACTATAGATGCACACCTAGAAATTTGTGATCTTTCCCTAGAAATATCTAAGGAGAAAACTTTTGGAAAGATCGAGAAGAAGAAGGTTTCATGCATTGCATATAGTGATACAGGGTGCAATTGCATGCAGAAATCATGGGTTGTGCAAAGTTTAGCATTACCTACATGCACCGAGTGTGCACAAGACATTAATATACAAAAGTGCCTGTATGCAGCAGCCACACGACAAGAAGACACCCAGTGGCTAATCACTGCTCAAGAAAGTAACTCACTAACATGCATGGAATTAACTGAGGGAATAACTTGCACTTACATTGAAAGCATAAATGCACTAGAACAAGTCTGTTGCCAACTTCCAAACCTTAACCTTGAAAACATCAACTGGGGGAAGTTGAAAATTCCAAAAAAATTCAAACAAGAGCCCCTAGAACTAAAATCATTGCCCATTGGTCTAGAATATATGATCCTCAAAAATGGAAAATCGGTAATCATCAATGCAAGACTTGCTTCCAAACAAAAAGGAAGACTTCTGAAAGTAATAAAAAAGTGATCAAAAGTCTTTACCTAGTCATATCCTGAATTAACTGGAATAGATCCTAGGATATGCCACATAGGATTTACACTAACCCCTCCATGAAACCTTGAAAACAACTGCGAAGGCGATTGAACCCAAAATTGAAGCAAGTGGTAAAAGAAGCAATAGAACAGCTTCTTAAGGCTAGGTTCATATACCTCATTGCTGATAGCAAATGGGTTAGCCCTCTAGTAATCATGCCCAGAAAGAGAGGCAAATGGAGGGTGTGCATAGATTTTAGGCTGCTAAACATGGCAACATTTAAGGATCACTTTCTGTTGCCATTCATTGACCAAGTCTTAGACACCATAGGAGGGCATCGCTACTATAGTTTTCTGGATGGCTATAGTGGATACAACCAAATACAGATAGCCCCAGAAGACCAAGCCAAGATGACATTCACCAGTCCTTGGGGGACGTTTGCATATAAAAAAATGTTGTTTGGCTTGTGCAATGCCTCTACCACGTTTCAATGCTTAGTTCTAAGCATATTCCAACAACAAATAGGGAACAGAGTGGAAGTCTTTATGGACAACTTCTCCACCTATGAAACAAGTTTTGATCAAGCCTTGGACCGATTAGAGCAAGTACTAAAAAGATGTGTAGAAACAAATTTAAGGCTCAACTGGTAGAAAAGTCATTTAATGGTCCAAGAAGGTGTAGTACATGGGCATAAGGTTTCACATGCAAGAATAGAGGTAGACCTAGATAAAATTTGGATCATCCAAGGAATCACCCAGCAATCGGAAACTATCAAAGACATTTGGTCATTCCTTGGACACACTAGCTACTATAAGAGATTCATTGAGAACTTCTCCAAGGTTGCCAAATTGTTGGTAGAGCTAACAAACAAGTACGTACCATTGGAGTGGACCAAGGAATGTGAACGAGCATTCCAAACTCTGAAACAAAAGCTTGTAGAAACTCCCATTCTACAAGCTCCTAACTAGTCCAACCATTCCACATAATGATCGATGCATCCAATTATGCTTTAGAAGCTGTACTTACACAGTTAGGTGACCAAAAACATCCTTACTACATCCACTGTGCAAGTAGAAGTATCACCGATGCATAACTTAACTACATAACTACAGAGAAAGAATTAATGATTGTAGTGTTTGCACTAGATAAGTTTAGGCACTATGTGTTAGGTTAAAAGTGTTCATCCATACGGATCATACTGCAATCCGATTCCTCATGAACAAGCCAATAGTTAGCCCTCATATTATATGATGGCTGGTAATCCTACAAGAGTTCGATCTAATGATGATCAATCGAAAGGGCACCGAGAACGTAGTTGCAGATCATTTATCTCGGTTGCTTTGGGATAGCAAAGAGGATAAATATGTAATGTCTGATCATTTTCCTAATGAAGCCCTCTTTGCCGATGTAGTGAATAACCAACCCACGGAGATGAACTAGTACAGTAGTATTCTCACCTATCTCCTTACTCAACAAACACCACAGGAGCTAGACTTTAGTAAGAAACAAAAGTTTCTTCACAGAGCCAAGCACTTCATGGAGATCAATGGATAACTTTACAAAGTGTATCTTGATGGCTTGGTTCGATGGTGCGTGCCCAAGGTAGACCAACTGAGAGTTCTCCAAGACATTCATGAGGGCCCTTGTGGGAATCACTATGCAGGGAGATGAACAACTATTAAGATCTTGCTTGTAGGATATTATTGGCCAACATTATTTTAGGATGCCCATCAATTTGTCTGATCTTGTGAGTGCTGCCAACGTGATGGGGGAATGACTGCTAGAATGGAGGGTCCGCAACAATGGATTCAACCTTTAGAACCCTTCAACATTTGGGGAATAGACTTTATGGGGCCCATTACACCAATGTCCAATGGAAAAGCTTACATTGTAGTTTTTATAAACTATCTAATGAAATGGGTTGAAGCAGCTGCTGTTACAAACTACAAATCATCTACAACTGCACGATTTGTGCAAAAAAAAAATTGTAAATAGGTTTGGTGCGCTGCGTGCACGTATTTCAGATAATGCAACACACTTCATAAGTGTAACTTTTTAGAAGTTAATGCAACACTTAGGGGTTGAACATAAATTGACTACACCTTATCACCCCCCAAGCTAACGGACAAGCTGAGGTCACCAACAGGGATATCACTAAAATATTAACTAGGACAATTAGCAAGTATAGGTGAGAATGGAGTACTAAACTGAATGATGCTCTTTGGGCATACCGCTCCACCTAGAAACTCCCTATAGGCTACTCTCCCTATGAGTTAGTATACAGAAAGCTTTCAATGCTTCTGATTCAAACCAAACTCCATACACTATCCATGGCATGTGACCTCCACCTCGATCTTGATCTAGCACAAAAATAAAGGTTGGCAACTTTAAACATGCTAGATAAAAATTGATTAGCTGCCCTATCATCAAATGAGTTGCATAAGGCATATAACAAGCAACGCCATCACTTGAAGATTCGAAAGGTTAAGTATCAACCAGGAGATAAGGTTCTCTATTGGAATCCCACATGTGTGCAACAACACACAAAATTTCAAACACAATGGGAAGGACCTTACATTATTCATTCAACCTTTCCTTCAAGGGCCATGATCATATACAAACCTGAGAGCCCTGATAAGAGATTATTAGTCAATGTGCAACAAACCAAACCCTTCCATGAATTTAGAATGACTAGTGCACATAATACCTCTGAGAAGGAACGACCCTGCTCACTATTTTGGATCTCCTCCTTCCAACTCACTCATAGAGGAGACGTCCATCTCTGCTAACCATTTGAGGCCCTCAGTTCCTTTTTAAGTTTTTGTTTTACAAAATATTGTTTTACCAATTTCTTTAACTTTTCTTGTTTTTGTTTTGCAACATCATTTATACATTTTCATTTCATTGTGTAACTATTTATTTTTTTGTTTTTGTTTTTATTTTTGTCTTTGTTTGTTGTTTTGATTTTGTTAGATTCATCACCTAATAAGTGCTCCTAATGGTGGTACGAACTGTATTCTATGGATTGCTAATGTTTGGTTTTTACCTTTGAGTTATAATGTTGATACTATGGTATGGTTCATTTGATATAACAGGCAATGAGTTCACGGCATCCATGCATCCATGAATTTCTATGGTCTCTCTTGGCTTGGAACTGTACAGTCCCTTTCTTTAATAATAAAACTATTAACAAATTGGTGACTAGGTATTTCTCAAACTAAGGAAGGACTCAAGGACTGAAAAGGGTGTGACTTCAAAGGGATTTGATGCATTTGTACTGGCTATTTCTCTTGGATGCTTGGATGTTTTCTTATTGAGTTTTCCTTACCATTCCTACATTGCTCCATTATTGGGAAGCTAAGCCAATAAAAATAAGTCTTTGCATGGTGTGGTTCTCATGCAAAAAAAATAGTGAGAATTCAAAGCACACCCCTTAGATAGAATAATCATCTGGGCTACAAGCATTAGTTATGGAACTAAACAAACATGTTCCCTCTAACTAAGACCCTCTCTTGCTTCCTACTTTTCTCTTTCTCATTTCCTCGGAATGGTGGTGACTTTTTGGTGGAAGCATTCTTATTACTTCAAGTGGATGGATTGGGCGAGTGTATTAATTCAAAGTCACTGGAAGTGGATATTTTACGGCCAGATTTGGAATGGGATCTACTCAATCACATTAACCATAAATACACAAGGGGTTGTACACCACCTTGTTCTTGGGACTCCATTCCATTCTCTTCTCCACATCATTCTTTCTCCATTTTCCATCTCATTTCCAGTTATATCATTCATCTATATTTTGGTTGATGCATTGTTTTCTCCTTGGTGAGTTCTTGGGGTTAAGACTTTAACTCTTGCTTCCAAATGACATTTCCAGAGCCTATGGACTCTTTGAATGTGGGATTGTTAGGGCATTAAGGGCATGAGCCTACTTTGGGGAGCACCCACTGGCATTCCTATTTGGTGCATTAGTTAACTTCTTTTCCTTAAACATTTCTACAATCAACATTTGTTTTCTTCATTCCCATCTTTGACATCCATTTTATCGATGTTGTCATTGTTTCTTTTTCTCCATCTTTCTTATTCCTTATCTTTTTACATTCTATCACTACTGGAGGATTGCTCTTAGTCATGGGGGCCCTGGTCCAATTTTTTCAATTTTTCTAACCCCTACACCTTGGGTAGTCACCAGTGTTATATCTCTAGAATCCATATTAGGCATATCACAACTCAGCCAATGGACCTTACACCAAGGCAAGGTATCAACCGTATTGTGATTTACTTATCCTTACTCATATGTGATTGTGTTGTGTGTGCAGATGGCAATCATACAGCAATGGACTGGACTTGGAGGAAAGACTCAGGATGGACTGGTGCTGGAACAGTTGTGCAAGGAGCAAGATTGATAGCGTGGTTATGGATGGATAACAGAAGGTGCAATCCTAGCATCGGCAGCAACACATCTTCTTCTTTTCTCTCTCTCTCTCTTCTCTCTCAGCTACCAAATAAGGTTGGATGTCAATTGTGTATAGTGTTCATTCTTGTAGTCATGAACACTAAAATTGTCACGTATTGTAATGATTGATCCATTCACACGTCATCCCATTCACCATTAGTTGTCATTCAAGTCAATAATCCCATACCTTCCCAATATTTTGTAAGGAACTCGAGTACGAGTTTTCATTCAGTCATGGAGGTATGATGAGCTATGATATCATGTACGTGATATTGCATACGCCACGCGATATCACATACACGATATCACATCCTACCTCATCTTCTATAAATAAGAGGCAGTGCCCTTTGTTCAAGATAGTTAGACTTAGACCCTTAGCCAGATTCTTGTAGTTTTGTTATTCCAGAGTTAGAATTATTTATGTGTGCCTGCAATAGGAGTCATAGAGTGAATGGATCTTTATTCGAGCAATTTGTCCCTGAGCATAATTTTTTGTACGGCAATAAAGATGAACTTTATGATAAACCTTGCAGCATATAGATTAAGCTAATTAGTAATTAATGATTGTTTAATTATTTTCTAGTTAATTAATATCTTCCTCAACCTTCAACCTCGTTAGTTAAATACACTCAGTATAACCACTTCAAGCATGCGTGTAGCACTTGGTAATCTAGTAACGATTAGCGTTTGGTAATCCCAGTAGCATTGCACTAGTTCAGGATGTGTACAGCAAGTGGGAACAGATACTCGTGTTAGGAACATTTAGAACTTAGTTAATGAATAGTTAATGTAGGTTAGTCACTTAGTCCTCTCTCCCTTTCCTTTATTAGCAGGAGACATAAACAGACAAAAAGCTATAAAAATCATATACCTCAGGCTTACTTAACCATACAACCATGACAATACAAGTAATTTTGGGAAGACAATGATTGATTAACACCCTAAGTGTTCCATTAAGTTGTGTAAGCACTTAGTCCTTGGAGTTCGACTAGATCGTGCATGAAACGCTCGTATTCATATGGTTGAGTGTAGGGGTACCTCGCCACTCATCAATAGTAATTGCTAGAAATTTCAAAACTAGCATGGGTGTTCAACCTAAAACCTTACCCCCTTGCTATAAAAAATTTTTCCAACAAAACCAGCATTAAAGTTTCCACTTTATTCTTGCACAAAAAAACATACCTTTGGAAAAATTAAAGTTTCCACTTTATTCTTGCACGAAAAAAAATCATACTTTCTGAAAAGTAAACCTCTCTCCATGAACATTGGAAAGAAAGGTGTAAGACCTTCCATCTTTTTCCCTCTCTCCCCTGCCCCCCTTCCCCCTCTCTCTTCCCCCTACTAAATCCAACGTAGGTGCAACTAGGAAGCCTAGTGTGGGTGGGGTTGATACCATCACTTGTCATATTTAGTAAAGGGTTATATCCCTTTGAGAGCCCCCTTACCATTTATAGTAAGTAACTTTCTTTGGCTATTTTTTATCATTTTTTTTATAGCTAGGAAGCCTAGCATGGGTGGGGTTGATACCACCCTTTACCATCTTTAGTAAGGGGGTATACCCCCTTTGACAACCACATTACTATTTATACTAAATGACCTATTTTCAGTCATTTCTTATTTTTTTAGACTTCTGTAAATCCCACTTGCTTGAATTTCCATTTTGAGCCATAAATTTAATATTTCATCCAGAAAGCTTCATCATTTTCACATTGTCTTTCAACCAATCATATGTATTTCCCCTTAACCTAGCAAATATGGTATCTAGCCAAGATGAAGTTCATGTTTATAACCTAAAAGACCCCATGGTCATAGAACAAAGGCAGTCACTTAGGCAAAGGGGCAAGAACCTGGATTTCACAGTTATCAACAAGGAGTTCTACAACTTCCTCTGTGCTAAGATGTAAGCTAGTCTATTAATACCACGCTCCAAATTTGATGCTAAGTGTCAATCCAAAATTATACATTGGGATGGAAAAGAATACATCCCATCCCCCTATGACCAAATCCTGTTCACCAACTTTTACACACAAATGCTCATAGAAATCATAGAGGTTCATGAGTTTAGTGAGACAATTAGCTCAAAGGATCAACAAGAAGAGGAAGAAGATTTTGAGGCTGAATAGAAATCGAACACCTTCATTGGAAGTCTTTTCCAATCTCTAGCTTTCCAAACAACCACATCCAACTCCACATTTCTTACCTCATCAATGAAACTAGTCTGTTGACCCAATTGCCCTCCTCTCCATTCTATCATGTTTAGGTTCACACCCATCATTGCCACACACCAGACACAACCTATATCCCAATCCACTTCCTTATTCTCATTGGTAACCTTTGTTACACAGCCTAACTTTGTTTATCTAGTCATGGTGATGTCTACCTCACCATCTCCCTTTGACATACTAATAAGACCCTCATTGGGACCCCAAGCAATACAAGCATCTCATACCCTATTTGTCCCCTTTGTGCTACAAGTTCTTGCACAAACATCTTTCTCCTTGTTTAGTCCACCTATGACCACCATAACCTAGCCTCTCCCTTCGATACCATAGTCTATCATGAGGCCACAAGCCTCACAACTTCTTCCTGAACCATCAACACAAACATTGCAGCCACAGGGATTCCCCAAGGCTTGGATCAAGCTTTCCAAATGATCCATGACCTTAACGAAGAGCTATGAAAACTTAAAACCAACACAACTCGGATGGTCAAGGTTCTTGATTTTTACCAAGATGATCTTGTAAGCCCTATAACACCTAAATAACCTTGCCCGTAGGCTTGCCCATTCCAAACTTCACCAAATATAATGGTGAAGGAGATTACAATGCACATCTAGTAACCTTCTAGTCTGATTTTATCTTCTTGCAATCTTGGACTCATATGGTATTACGAATTTTTCCCATGTCTCTCAAAGGAAAGGCTCTAAATTGGTACTAACCCTTGCCTAGAGATTCCATCTCTTTCCTTGAGGACTTGGTTAACCAATTTTCCAACCACTTTAGATACAACTTCAAGCCAAATGTCACGTTGGACCAATTGATGAAGGTGAGGTAGGGGTCACTTGAACCGATCGAAAGGTCCTTTCAAAGGCGGAACTCAACACTTAATGAGATCCCAAACCCTATTGATAAAACTTACCTCTTGACCATCTACAAGGGAGTAGTAAATGACTTTATAAAATCAAATTTGTAGTACCTAGAGCCCTGATCACTAAGCCAAGAACATTAAGGAGGTAGCTAAGGCAAGCAACGACCCAACTTACGCAGCCTAAGAAAATCAACATGTGAGATGGGATAGCAATAGGACTAAACAAGAACATATAGCAATGGCCACAATAGCAAAAGAGAAAAAACAAGGAGAGAGGAGGGAA
>MNCI01038126.1:0-10160 GCA_015680685.1 Gnetum montanum | reverse complement strand
CTCAAGCTTACTTAACCATACAACCATGAAAAATACAAGTAAGCTTGGGAGGACAATGACTAATTAACCTTAGGTATTCCATAAGGCATGTAGGAACTTAGTCTATGGAGTTTGACCAGATCGTGCATGTAATGCTCGTATTCGTATGCTTAAGTGTAGGGGTACCTTGCCACTTATCACTTTTCTTAAAGCCATAACTTGTTCTCATAGAGATTTGTTGGAGTGTTGGAATTCTCATAAAGTTTTGATATATGAAATTGCAATATCAAATGCACTTTCATACAACCTTCATGGAACATTTTCCACTTTAAGTGGAAAACTAGGCAAGGAGTCTATCTCCATGACACGGTTGGTATCTAACTCAACCTTAGGCACTACAAGCAATATAACTATAAAATACATGTAAACATAATATACAACAAAAATGGCTATAACGAAAACATGTAACCAATATACCTATAAATACCTTTATAAAATAATTAAAGGTAAAATGAAATGAAGTGCTTACCAACTTCAAAAGAAACTTGTTGCAATTGATCGATTACGTCCTTAGCTACTACATGCATGAACTCCACCTTGTCAAGAACCTATACCCATGGTTTCATGTAAAACATAGAAGTAGAGGCATATGCTTGAGGCTCAGTAGCTACAATAGGCATAAAAATCAACTAATAGTTAAAAAAATACTTAAACAAAAAATAATAAAACATAACAAATGACACAAAAGTATATTCATACCCAGAACCTCATCCAAGATGATGATTAGTGGTTCCCCTAGCAATGGTTCAACAAATAGGATGTCTAGGTTATCCAGTGCAATGTTGGCCAACCCCTCATCCTCATGAGGATGTAGGAACACCTCCTGTAAGTGCTTTTTCTTCTTCTCCACTAGTAGCTTGGGCTACCAATTCTTGTCACTTGTCTATAAGAACAATAAACATAAAACATAAAATAGCTTAGTGCATTTCAAATGAGATAAAATGATAACATAGCCTTAAAATGTAAAACATGAAAATAACCAAAGTACAAAAAAAATTAAAAACATACCTATAACCACTTGATGTGTTCAGCAAGTTTAACTATGAATTTCCTCTTGGAAGTTTCTTTGTGATTGGTTTTGCTTCCTTAATCATGAGCTACTTTAACTTTGCTCTAGCTGCCCCATCAGCTTTTGCACATAATTCCTTAGCCCTCTCAATGTTTCCCCGCTCAACTTGGGGCTCAATCCCCATGCTATCAAGGAAAACACAATTTGTGTCACTAAAATGTTTAGTGGTCAAAGACAACAATTCCACAACATCCTCCAAGTTTTGGGCTTGCATAGTTGGATAAATATGCTTTATCCAAAGCTTAGAGAGTTACAATGGATCTTGACTCACCCATCCCCGATCCCTCCTCACCAACAAAAACTCTATGAATCTTCTTAAATATGTTGCAGATAATACATAATGCATGTGGCATATCATGGTGAGATCCTCCCAAAGTTTGAGGATTTTTCCTCATAGCCTAGAGGCCAAGTGAGCAACCTAGTTAAATTAGGCACCTTTAGTTATTACCTTCAGCATGGTCCATGCCTAGGCAATGTCGATAATCTTGGAAACTTTGGAAAGATTTGATATTTGAACAAGGGATATGATTCCCTTGGCTTTCATACCTAGAAATCCTCCAAGGCCAACCCAGAATGACCACAATAACCATTCAATCATAATTCCACCTTCTCTCAATGGCCTTCCTCCTTTGTTGGTTTGGTGGCAACTCTCAACCCTTCAGTGGGAACACCAAAGGGATCAAAGAAGGTAGCCTCATTAATGGCCAAGTTGATTGGAACATCATGAACCTGGGTGATGAACATCTTCACTTCTTGGTCAAAGGAGTGAATGATATTCACCATCTCAAGACTAGGATGGTTGTGCTATGCACCATAAAAAGATCAAGTAAAGCTACATGAGTGATATTTACTTGCATGTTTCTAGGTGCCTGTTCAACCAACCAATGTTGTGTTGATTCCACTTCACTATATTTTAGGATGAGGGTCTCCTTGAAGCATCTTGAAACAACAAAAGTAATGCTAGAGAAGGTTGCAACCCTTACAAGGTAACGAAAATGGCCAATTAGCTTAGGCATAGACACATTGCATAAAACCAAAATATGACAAGAATAATAAACTAAAATCATATTGATAAAGCCATGAAAACACTTAAAACCAAAATAGCCTAAAATCATGTAGCCATGAAAACATTGGTATATCATAACAAGATGAATAAACAAGAAAATCCCTACCTTTCTTACTATTCTTCTTCTTTCTTGATGAGGGTTGTGTGGAGGGCCTAGTAGTGGTGCTTTCTTTTACAATGCATTCAAGGGCCATCAACCAACCATGAGCTATCTCATTGGCTAGGCACCTCTAGAAGGTTGGAGCATAAATGGTGGTGTACTTATCAATACCATCCTTTAGTTGTTCAACCACTGTGAGCCTACTATTAGGATTTTGGTGAATACCCCCACCACGATCTGAGCCAATGCTAAGGTTTGATCACTCATGACCAAACCTTGCTCACTAGCAAGATATTTAGGATCTGAAACAAGAGAAACCAATAAGATAAGGAAGAATAGGTAAACCAAATAAACAAAAATATGAAAAATTTATTGCAACTACACTTACCCTTCTAAACAATGCATTGTGCCGAGAGGATTTTGGAACAATGTGTGGACCCGATGAACCACAATCAGGGTGTTATCAATATTGTACTAGGAGAACTCTAGCATGTTTCAAATCTAAGACAACTGGTACAACCCCTTAGTAGCCTTACTATCAAGCACTTCATCTTCCACATGGGTTTCGACATTCTCAACTAAGAACTTGATGATTATGTTAGAAAAACGAGGCAATAAAGTCTCCACAATGGCACCAGTCATGTAAGATGAAAAGTGTGACCACATCATCATACTAAATTTTTTCAATAAATAATCCAAGAATTCTCTTGCCCCTAGCCAAAACCACAAGTAGCCACACTCCAAGACCATGTCCACAAGAGGGGTGTTGGGCTTTAGCTTGTGCATACAACAGAGTATTCCCACCAACTCAATAATCACCAAGATGGGCTTAAGGAAGGCCCTGAATGGAGAAAACAATAATACACTATTAAAACCACTATCAAAATTTCCATCTATGATTCACAATACTTAAAACAAAAAATAAAACTAGGAACAACCATAACGAAGAACAAAATACAACCCAAGTAGCCTACTAACAAATTTTATGGAAGACATGCATAAAAACTATAGAATTTTTACTTGAAAAACATAAAACTATGGAGACTAGCCTACACCTACAACAACAACCACACAAAAATTTGGTTTTCACAAGAATTTTGCTAAACATCCTAGTTAATTGTGAAACTAGCCATTGTAAAAACTCTAGGAATGCTAATTCAAAATTCTCTAAAACTTCAAAATCAACATGCCAATAGCCTAAGAAAATATTGGACATGATAGGTAGAATACAAATAAACTTATGCTATAATCCTAAGCTTGGGAAAAATTCAAAACATAGTACAAAACTTTAACAAAGTTTAACCAAATTTTACACAAGCACACAAAACTAAATAAATTGGCCATAGGAGATCACGGATTAAAAATACCAAAATATTTTTAAAACTAATGAAACAAATTCTAAACCATCCCTAACATCTCAAAGTATCCCTAGACACCTAGGATGTTGGTGGAAAAAATCATCCAATGTGCCAACGTTGCCCATCTTCACAAGGGTATAACCGTAAAAGCCAAAATCTTATTTCGCACAAGTTTACCAAAAATATCATAAAAAAAAACCAAAATTCCAAATTCAGTGATTCTAGGACCATTTGAAACCTTAACCAAAGAACTAAAAACTCACAATGTGAAAATAAAAAAATTCATAGCCTTTATTTCACGAAAAATTCTTGAAATGACATTAAAAATAGAAAAATGGCATGGAATCACACCTGCACTAGCTAACGAAAATATTTTCCTAGAATTAACCTTAGACCCAAATTCCATGATTCCATAGCCATTTGCAACCTTAAATCATAAACTAAAACCCAAAAACCTCAAGGACCAAAAATTCTTATTCTTATTTACACAAAAATTTGCAAAATTACCATGAAAAAATAGCTAAAAACCAAAAAACCACATTGAACTAGCTTATGGAAAATTTCATAGAAAATTAATCATAAACCAGAATCTAGTGCTTCAACCACCATTTCAACTAATTAATGTATTACAAAATCCTATGACATCAAAAATTAAAAATTCCTAACCATTATCAGAAGAAAAAATACAAAAGTTAATGTTTTTTTTCTTTTTGTGGAAAACAGGAAAAATGCATAAAATTAACTGAAATGAAAATTTATAACTTTGCACAAACCAAGCCACCAAAGCAACACTGAAAACCCATAAATAGCACCTAAAAATAGTGTAGGATTTTTTTCAAATTTTGATTTTAGTAAACACATCAACCTAGATTTGAAAAAACACCTAGGTTACAAATAAGAAAACCTCAAAAATACATAGAAAACAACCAAGAACGGTGCACTTGGGGGTTATGGCAGTGGATCCTTGTCCAAGGAAAGGCCATGGTAGGTGTGAGAGCCCCGTTGTTGTAGCATCAACATCTTTTAGGGTAGGGTTCTTGGTTACATCAGCCATCCTCTTCATCATGGTGATGATCACTATTGCAGGAAACCTTCAAAAATCTTCAAAATCATGGTAATAACATTACTCTTGGTTGATTCTTCCAAAGCAATGCTAAGGATTGAATGATATTAAAAATAGAAAAATGGCATGGAATCACACCTACACTAGCTAATGAAAAAGATTTCCTAGAATTAACCATAGCCATTTGAAACCTTAAACCATAAACTAAAAACCAATAACCTCAAAGACAAAAAATTCTTACTCTTTTTACACAAAAATTTGCAAAATTACCATGAAAAAATAGCTAAAATCCAAAAAACCACATTGAACTAGCTTCTGGAAATTTTCATAGAAAATTAATCATAAGCCAAAATCCAGTGGTTCAACCACCATTTCAACCATTTAATGTATTACAATCCTATGACATCAGAAATTAAATATTCCTAGCCATTATCATAAGAAAAATAAAGAAGTGGCGTTGCTTTTTGGTGGAAAATTGGAGGAATGCATAAAATTAACTAAAATGAAATTTTATAACTTTGCAGAAACCAAGCTTGACATCAAAGCAATATTGAAAACACATAAACACCACCTAAAACTAGTGTTGGATTTTTTCAAATTTTGATTTTAGGAAACACATCAACCTAGATTTGAACAAACACCTATGGTACAAATAAGAAAACCTCAAAAATAAATAGAAAACAACCAAGAATGGTGCACTTCGAGGTTATGGCAGTGGATCCTTGTTCAAGCAAAGGCCATGGTAGGTGTGACAGCCCCTTTGTTGCAGCATCACCATCTACTAGGGTAGGGTTCTTGCTTACACCAGCCTTCCTCTATACCATGATGATGATCAGCAGGGCAAGAAACCTTCAAAAATCTTCAAAATAATGGTAATAACACTACTCTTGGTTGATTCTTCCCAAGCAACGTTGATGATTGAAATGATATTAAAAATAGAGAATTTGCCTAGAATTAACTATAGACCAAAATTCCATGATTTCATAGCCATTTGAAATCTTAAACCATAAACTAAAATCCAATAACCTCAAAGACCAAAAATTCTTACTCTTTTTTACACAAAAATTTGCAAAATTACCATGAAAAAATAGTTAAAATCAAGAAAACCACATTGGACTAGCTTATGCAAAATTTCATAAAAAATTAATTGTAAGCCAGAATCCATCCTGTGGTTCAACCACCATTTCAACCATTTAATGTATTGCAATCCTATGACATCAAAAATTAAAAATTTCTAGCCATTATCATAAGAAAAAAATATAGAAGTGGTGTTGCTTTTTGCTGGAAAATTGAAAAAATGCATAAAATTAAGTGAAAAAAAATTATAACTTTTCACAAACCAAGCCTGATATCAAAGAAACACTCAAAAAACATAAACACCATCTAAAACTAGTGTAGGATTTTTTCAAATTTTGATTTTAGGAAACACATCAATCTAGATTTGAGAAACCGCCTAGGTTACAAATAAGAAGACCTCAAAAATACATAGAAAACAACCAAGAATGGTTCACTTGGGGGTTATGGAAGTGGATCCTTATCCAAGGAAAGGCCATGGTAGGTGTGAGAACCCCTTTGTTGTAGCATCAACATCTTCTAAGGTATGGTTCTTGCTTACATCAACCTTCCTCTTCATCATGGTGATGATCACTAGTACAGGAAACCTTCAAAAATCTTCAAAATCATGGTAATAACATTACTCTTGGTCAATTTTTCCCAATCAATGCTAAGGATTGAAATGACATTAAAAATAGAGAAATGGCATGGAATCACACCTACACTAGCTAACGAAAAAATTTTCCTAGAATTAACCATAGACCCAAATTCCATGATTCCATAGCCATTTGAAACCTTAAACCATAAAATAAAAACAAATAACTTCAAAGACCAAAAATTCTTCCCCATTTTTACCCAAAAAATTACAAAATTACCATGAAAAAATAGCGAAAATCCATAAAACCACATTGAACTGGCTTATGAAAGATTTCATAGAAAATTAATCGTAAGCCAGAATCCAGTGGTTCAACAACCATTTCAACCATTTATGTATTACAATCCTATGACATCAAAAATTAAAAATTCCTAGCCACTACCATAAGAAAAAATATAGAAGTGGTGTTGCTTTTTGATGGAAAACGAGAAAAATGAATAAAATTAACTAAAATGAAAATTTATAACTTTGCACAAACCAAGCCTAACACCAAAGCAACACTAAAAACCCATAAACACCACCTAAAACTAGTGTATAAGTTTTTTGAATTTTATTTTTAATAAACACATCTACCTAGATTTGAAAAAACACCTAGGTTACAAATAAGGAGACCTCAAAAATACATAGAAAACAACCAAGAATGGTGTACTTGGGGGTTATGGCAATGGATCCTTGTCCAAGCAAAGGCCATGGTAGGTGTGAGTGTCCCTTTGTTGCAACATCAACATCTTCCAGGGTAGGGTTCTTGCTTACATCAGTCTTCCTCTTCATCATGGTGATGATCAGTAGTGCAGGAAACCTTAGAAAATCTACAAAATCTTGGCAATAACACTACTCTTGGTTGATTCTTCACAAGCAATGTTGAGGATTGAAGGGATTTAGACCAAATTTGATGCAAGATCTCTAAACTAGTGCACTATTCATAATGAGATGGGTTGTGCAAGTGATGTTTGTCAAATCAACAAGTACAAACCAATTCTATACCTAAGCATCCCATTCTAAATCCCCCTTGCCTAATTCATGCACTAAACTCATGGTGCACTGATAGTTCAAAGTGGGAAACGTTTTTTGCAATGTTAGGATAGTGGAATTTTAAAAATCAAAATTAAAATTGATATTTGGATGGGCCCCACTAGGCACCTCCCAAGAAATGGGATTTTAAGGCCTAAAATCCCATCTACGCTAGGGTTTAACCCCCTTCAAGCCTAGAAAATCATTATTTTAACTTGAAACCCCCTCACCCACACTAGTCAACATGAATCTAGTGTTGGGTTTAAGTATACCATGCCCAAAACAAGAAAACCTGAACACCCCATGCCAAATTTAGCAATTGGATGTCAACCTCAACAAGCACTAAGCCCCAAGAGAGACCAAAACCCATCATACCACCTACCATCCTTGGTAACAACATTGAGCAAGGGCTAATCCATGCTAGCTAGCATTGCTAAAGGAGGTATGACATCCATAAGTACAAACCAAGCTACAATTCAACTCCAAAATGGACTCACAAAGCCTAAAACCCTAGTAGAAGCCTCTAGTAGCCCTGAAACCTGATTAAACCTAACCAAAAGTGTTAAAAACCATGAAATTCAGTGGATCCGCCATGAGGGGCATCCCATCCACATTGGCCAACATGGCCCTAGTGTGGTGAATGGGATGTGACCACAAAATACCCAAAGCAACCTCCAAGTCAAGACATCATCATCTTAACACCTCCCTAGAGTTCCTAGTAGCTATAAATTGACCAAATGCAAGTCAATTTTCATGCCAAACACCATGTACACATTGAGGATCCCTTCATCCATGTTGGCAAGCATGGGTCTAGCATGGGTACCTAGAGATGACTTATAAAAGTTTATTAATGCACTAAAATAGCCTAAAAACACATCCCTATGATCCTAAAACCTTCCCAAAGTTCCTAGCCATTGCAAATCCAACAAAAATCAATAAAATTTAAATAAAAACCATGCATCCAGACTAAGGAAGGATCTACTCATGATGGCCAACATGGGTACCAAGAAGAAAACTCATGGGAGGCTCATGTAATAGATTAACCTCAAATTACACTACTTTGACCTTAAGACCCTCCCAGAGCCTTCAAAGACCATCAAACCCTCCCCTTCATCCATGTTGGGGCCATGCTAGCCAATGTGGCCCAAGGAGGAATGAAGATAAAAATATTATCAAAAAGCCTTTAAAATTGTTGATTTTGAGGCCAAATATTAGCTATCAACATCAACAACCATAGGGGCTTGAACACTTAGTCTATTGGATGCTAGAACTCACTAGAAACTAGTATCCCAATGTACCACACTAAGGAAGGCTAGAGCCATGTTGGCCAGTGTGGCTCTAACATGGGTAAGCTTTCGCATTACTTTTAGTAGTACACCAACACATCAAAAATTCTAGAACTTAGCCCATTAGGGCCTAGGACCCCAAGACCTTAAACTAACAAACATTTTTACTTATTTCAATCATAAAAATCCACCATACCCCCTCAACCATATTGGGGAAATGTTTCCTAGCATGGCTAGGTGAGGTGTAACCATGCCAAAACTTAAATAACCATCAAACATGAGTAGTTGCAAGCCTAAACCTCAACCATAAGTACTAGGGACCATAGATGCCTAAAAACTTGATGAACCTACCTCTAAAACTAACCAGGAACCAAAAAGGAAATGTATCTATGTTGTGGGTACCAAAGCCACACTAGCTAATGTGGCCCCAATGTGGATGAGGCTCTAAAAGGGTTTTACCAACATAATATTCATCAAATGATCATAAAACTTAACTATGGAAGCATGCAACTACAAAACCCTAGATTCAACTACAATTTGATCCTATTTTGATCCTTTAATTAGAAAGGATAGGTTATCCACACTAAAACCACGCCTCCCATTCATGCTGGCAAGTGTGACTTTGGGGGGTAAGACATCAAAACACACTTTCGTTGCAAATTCTAACCTTCAAAATGATCAATTTTGATCATTGTAACCCTACACTACCCTAAGAATCCCACGGAACATTAATTTTGATCCTTTGAATGCCATATATTAAATTTTTTCACACACCCACACTGGAGCCACGTTGGCCAGTGTTGCTCTAGCATGGATGGAAGTTACAAGATTCATGCATGACTTCCAAAGAGTTAAATCAATATCAAAAATGAAAATTTTTCTTCCCCAACATACTATGCTAACCATACATGCCCTCAAAATTTCAAAGCTAATCAAAATCAACCTAAGGAATCATCTAACCATCCTATCCATGCTAGGGGTCATCCCACCCATGCTAGCCAACGTGGGTCTAGTGTGGATGCCTAGAAAAACCTCATTTCTTATCTAAAATACCCTCAAAATAGCCTCCATAGGTGTCCAAATTCACCTATCAACTTCATAGCCTCTTACCATGGTCCACTAAAGCCTAAAACTAGAAAATGATAACCGTAGTTGGCCATCTTTGATCTTATGTTTTCTACTTTGATTGGTTTAGCCCTGTTTCATTACTCTTAAACTTGTTTTGACCTTGTTTGACCTTTATTTGATCTTGTTTGGGCTTTGTTTCATCTTATTTGTCTTTACCTACCTTGTATAGCCTTTTTTGATCTTGTTTTCACCTTGTTTGATCATGAAATAACACATGTTTGCATAGTTGCTATTGAACCCCAAAAATTGGTTTAGTTTTTAATAAGTATTTTGTTAAAAAGACATGCATTTCAATTGATTTTATATTATTGATTAGTGTTAAATTAATATTT
>MNCI01038112.1:114540-275431 GCA_015680685.1 Gnetum montanum | reverse complement strand
GCTATCAGCTTTGGCTCTATTTTTGTTGTTGTGTAGGCATTTCATTTGCTGCGTTTTCTATACACAGTGCCGTTTTGGAGGCCCCCTCTCGCTCTGCGGATTTTTATTCTTATTTCTAATATTTTATAGGGCAAAATGGTCACAGAGAATTGGAATTCCAGTGACGAATGTTTCTGCCTTTCCACATGAATGTTTCTTTTTGCAAAGTGCATTATCTGAAATTGTGCTGTGGGATAATGGATTGCTATACTCAGTTTTGATTGGTACTGTGAAATTTGGTTCACATACCATGGTCCCTTGCAATAATGCAGAGCACCTCCTTCATTTTGCAGAATTCCACTTTTTCCTTTCTATTACAGAGAAAAATATCTTGGTTACAGAGAAAAAGATCTTGCTTAGTCATGAAATTTTAAACAATATATTCTTGAATTTCATAGGAGAAATAGCTTCACCCTGCAGCAGACTGCTGAACTTGCAATTATCAGGCTATTGATCCATAAATCCCAGTGGATCATAATAAATTTTAAAGGTAGAACAACACATTGGTGATTCTGTACTTATCAACAGGGCTGTGTAAGCTTGCTATAGGAATGGTGCTGCAATAGTTTTTTANTATCATATTCAAGGTTTCTGGTACCAACATGCATTGCTTGTTGGCCTAAGGGAAATAATGTTTTGATGCAGGTAGTATCAAATAAGTTAATCACTAACCTAGTTCCTAGAGTTGCGCAAATACTATTAGGAGCCATTTCTAAGGGAATAGAAGCTATTAACATAATACCAGGAAACAAATTAGGATTAAATAAAGACAAAGTAAAATTTGGCAGGGTGCATACGAGGGCATTGGTTTCTAATCGTCCTTGAGCTTGTGTGATTATTGCATCATTAAAGTTATTAAATCTTCTATCGATCAAAGTAATCTAGTAAGGATATTTTATTTTGTAATTGAAGTGTGGGTGGATGTGAATATCTATTTCAGCAATGTGAACATATTTGTAATCCTATTCAATCCACCTATCTACTTCCCCTTGCGAAAAAAATTGAAGAGCTACCAAGCATAAACCATGACCAGAAATGTGCAGATCACATTTAGAGATATGCATGTATCGAAGACTTTCTATGAAATCTAAAACCTTACTAGTGTAAATGTCCTTTTGTTTAGAAATAGGAGGAATCATCATTATTAATGGAGATTGACAGAACTATGATAATCATTGAACATAATAAAAAGCATGGGTGGAACCTCATAGATTACTTGAAGAGGATGTCATTAGTGCAGATGGTGTGGTCGTTGCCACACTTCTTATTGTATGGCTTACTTCACCTTCCTCATAGCCTTACTGCGTGACTTATTGAGTGCCTCGGTGATCAACAACATCTCACAACTATGGTAGATTCTTGAGCAATGTGGCTCCAATACCAATCCTTGCCTAGGCTTAATTTTTTCTTATTTGTTCCCTTACACTCTTAGAATTTTTGCAACATGGCAATGAAGGTGATACAATTAATGAGTTGCAAGATTGGCTCCAATACCAATCCTTGCCCAGGCTCAATTTTTGCAACGTGATAAATTAGGGTGATACAATTCTAGAGAAAGTGTGACCCATTGATGCTAGTCACAATGCTACTAGATGTCATATGCATTGCTTGTGTAGATAAATTCATCCAGTTAGTTCTCTTTGTGATGTGGGAAACCAGGAAGTATTGAGGTGTGGTGGAAAGATGAGTATGGTGCCACAAATGAGATTGCATATGACCATAATACATATAATCACCATATTGCTCATTTAACCCATGGTATAGATTCCTAGGATAACTAGGAGGAATATGGAATAAGAGAATGGCCAAATTTAGCCCATGAGTTCTAGAAAAGAGTGTTTGTCGGGTGACTGGATAGATTAATAGAGAATTTATACATATGGTATTCCTTGGGCTAGTAATAAGGCCATAAGAGATCATTTTCAGCATATAGGTTATCAAAATCTAGTAGTTCTAAAGATATAAAGGTATTGAGTTTAAAATGGGTAGGAATAGGTCCTGGAAAGGCATCTGATGGATAGGCAGTAAATATGGTCTAGGTTATGTTACTATACAGAGATATAGTATTATTCATGGAAAAAAAGCATCCCATAAAGCTTCATGAGATGTTCTTACCACTTGTTGTTCTAGGAGAGGCATATAAACTTCATAAGCTTCACAGGGTCTAATCCTCCTGGTGGAATGCATAGTCCAACCTTCAAAAATTACCATATCTATATAAAAAAAAAAAACATAACACACATCAAGTGTCTACTATTCTAATAAATGAAATTCTTGAGTAAGAAAATTAGCTAAACTATTTGATTTTCCATTGATAAACAGAGTTTCAAAATCAAAATTGGCTAAGAAGAAGGCCCATTGAATTAACCTAGTATGAGCCACTTTATTTAAGGTTTTCATACTTAAGTATTTATCTATATGTTTTAAATTACTCCTTACTATAAACTTCTTTTCCTAGAGAAATAGATGGATTACTTTTATACATTTTACTATGGCTAACAACGCCTTATGTGTATTGTGATCGTTGAGTTGATTAGGAGTAAATTTACCAGAAGCATACCTACATATGTGTGTTATTCCTTCCAGGTCTTCCTTTAGAGTGGCTCCCCAAAATTCATATGGAGCATCTGTTTCTAGTATTAAAGTACATGTTGTTAGAAGATAGAGTTTTGAAAGAGTTGTACATTTTTCTTTAATCCTTTTGATTATAGAGGTGTGTTGTGATGTCCAGGGCTTTGGATTCTGTCCAAGCTATTTGTTAAGAATGTTTCTATCTGCTGCTATACCTTTGTAAAAACCTAAAACATAATTCACACACCCAAGAAATCTTTGCAATTGTGTTTTATCCTTGATCACATCAAGGAAATTCTTGATTGATACTAAAATATGATGTTGGAGTGATACTTTACCATTTTGTATTTCTAAAGCTAGAAACTTAATACAAGGTTGTGTTATTATCATTTTTGTAGGAGACAAAACTAAACCATTTTGATTGACAATCTCATAGAATTGCTGGAGATGGTTTAGATGTTCTTGTGGGTTTTTACTCATAACTAATGTCATCTATGTATACCATTATAAACATATATTGGTGAAATATACGATCCATAAGTTGTTGAAATATACTTGGTGTCATTTTTATGCCAAAGGGTAGGATTGTCCATTCGTATAAGCCTCCAGGCATTGTAAATGCCATTTTTCATCTATCCTTTGGATATACCTATATTTGCCAGAAACCTGATTTTAAATCAAATTTAGAATAGATATTCATATGGAGGAGTCATTGGAACAAGTCATCCTCATTAGGTATGGGATGTTGAACTACCTTGATTAAATTGTTCAGAGGCTTATAATTGACTATCAACCTTTTCTTGCCACGTACTAATTCTATGCGTTTGTTAAGAAAGAATGCAGCATAAGCAAACATACTAGTGTTGGATTGGACCAAACCTCTCTTGAACAGTTGTTAGATTTCTTCATTACATTTTTTTGTAATGTTGGTGACATCTTAATATGATGTGCTTTGGCTTTAGCCTTGATATTATCTTGTAACTCAATATGACACCAATGTTCTTTTTTATGATGAAAACAAGTTGTATCATCATTAGAAAATGTTAATAACTTTTCTTTTATTTCTTGGCGTTGACTATCTAAACTATTTAAGTGATTTATTAACCATTGGTGATTAGGGGTCTTTTGTCTAGGTTGAGTAAGTGGATACCTACTAGCATATGAGTACTCTAGGAAACTTTTCATATTTGAGCCAAACTTCAATGGGAGTAATTGTATATGGTTTTATCATGCTTAAATTATTAGTACCAATTAATAAATCATAAGATGGTAAATCTAATTGTTTGATAGTAAGATTTATCTTTTTACTTGAGGGCGTCAAGATAGATAATGTCACTTTTTGTTCGATTGCTCTACGTTGTGTATTGAAAGTGACAATAGTTCCTTCCCTATCTTTCCATAAGTCTACAAGGATTATACTTTTTCTACCTAAAAATATTTCTACTCCACTATCTATAAGAGCGACTATAGGGTAAGATTTGTATCTAGGTAGTTTAATGTTAAAGGTACAAATTGGTAACCTAGTTTTTACTTCTATATTTTTATTGATCACTTGGATTGGAATTACAGATTTCATTTTATCTTCATATTGCTTTCTTTGCTCACTCTCATATTCTACTTGTAGGAGTTCCATTTCATGTGAGGCCCATTGGATAAAGAGATGAAGTTGCTTTATCCTGTGTTATCTCTAGATTAATCTCTCAAGATTTGGAGGTGGAGCTGTGGGCAGCTCTTCTTTCTCATAGACTTCTCTTTCTATTCTTGCTTCTGTATCTATTTCTTTATTTGATACAAATACTGCTTCATGCTTTCCTTTATCTATACTCTCTTGTACTAAGATTTTTTCTAACTCTTCTTGTTCTTTTGTTGAAGAGGGTATAGGTTGAGCATCTATGTAATGAGCAATAAATTATCATTTGTACAACCTTAGTTCTCCCTTTTTCTATTGTACTCTTTGTTGTGTAGCAATATATTGATGAATGTCATCGAGTGGAGTTTTCTTTAATTTATTTTCTAATTTGGTTAACTGTCTACCTAATTTTAAATACATAGTATCATTCTCTAATGTTGGCATACGTTTTTTACAGTGAGATCTATGGCAAGATCTGAATGTTGATGACGATGCACGGTTTGTATTAGCATAATAAATACAATCATCATTCGACAAATCCCCCCCTTGGGAAAAAGAGTGTCCTCTAGAGGAGGCACTTTGGAGGATGAAACACAACAACTACTACCATTTGTATATTCATAAGAAGAATGTAAGAGAATATCACCATGTGCAAATGAAATATTAGGATCAGATGTATACTCAAAATATTGTTCTAAGAGATTGAGATTAGTTAAGAAATTTACTTTATTTGGATACTAATCCTTTTTTGGACATTGTTTAAAGAAATGATTTCCTTTGCAAAGAAAACATTTGATTTGATTGCGCTAGGCTTTCTTGAATCTTTTCCTAAACATCCCTTTGAATTTGGTAGATGCTTCACCTTTAAGAGTACCATATTTATGTTGCCATTGGTTTTGTGCACTACGCCTAAACTTTCTACATGGTCTAGAAGTGTGACAACAAGATGTTTTTCCATATTTTTCTTCTAGACACAAATTTAAACATAATGGTTTTCCTATTTTAGTTGTTAATTCCTTAATTTATCTTTGGGCTTGTTGATCATAGCAAATTTCTTTGTTTACGTCCATGAGAAATTTTCATATTGCACTAAAGCTCATTTCAGCTAAAATAAGATTTTTCATTTTAATTCTGCTAGGTATTTATTACAGAATGGTTGTGGTAAACATCCAATCAAATGCTATTTGGCTCTAACTTCATGAGTAAGTTTTCCATTATAATATAATTCTTCCATGTCATTAAGGAACCTAGGTAGATCTTGGATACAAGTTAATCTTGCTTTATAATATCTATTTCGATAAACATTATCCTTATTCTCTTTGTCACCTATAAATTCTTTAATGATGGTATTAAGGAATAATACAGTCAGGGTAGTGAGTAGTTTTCTTTTGATAGCATCAGGAATATGATGCCACCAACTAAGTAAAATACCTCTAAAATTATAAGTGGTATTCCAAATAGCCATTTGTGGTTCTTTTTCTTCATGCAAGATTTGAATTGATAAATAACTTTGAATTGCATCCACTATTTCCTATCTACCTTTTAGATCTTTGTTGTCCATGGAGAATATAGGAGCTTTATCTACAAATTTCTTTATTTGTATAGCAGAATAATCTATTGGATTTTTAAGAGATGTGTCTCAGCTAGTTACTTTTATGAGAAATTATTCTTCACTGTTAACTAAAGCTTCCTTTTCCATTTCTGTATTAGTATGTTGGGTGTTGGCACTAACCAATTTTTCTTTTCCTTTTCTTTCTTTCTCTTTTCTTCTCCATCTAGCTTTGTGGGATTTTCCTATACTAGGAGGTGACTATTGTGCTGAGCTAAGAGGGTTTGTAGAGGTTTGGCTGGTTGTGGCTTGTTTTTGTTTTGGTACCCATTTTTAGTAGACTTGTTTGACATATTGTCTAAGGCCTTTTAGGGATTCCTCATGCTTAGCATTTAGTTCTACTAATTTCTAAGTGTCTAATACTAACTGCTGTGTATCACATTCTATATTATGCGTAACTCCTTCTATATTTAAAATACATTGGTTTGCCCAATTTTGAAGTTGAATTGTCTCTGCTTTGGGCTGTTATAGTCCTTTTCCAAGGAATAACATATATTGCTTCTTTTGGTGCCTTATCTTTCTCTATTTGTTCTCTCTTCTTCTTCATTCATATTTATCTTTAATAAGGCATCACATTCCATGCAATGGTACTGTTTATCTTGTCTTTCTATTCTTTTGTGGGGACAAGATGTATCAATGGTAGGAGTCTGTGATGTTTTACCTATTAATTTAGAAGATGACGAAGATGTTTCATCAGTAGTGAATCCTATCTCTTCTAGTTTAACTTTACCTTTGGATAAAGTGGGGATAGGTCCTAACACCTTTTCTATGTCTGTAGTGATGTTTAATTCCTTGAATCATTTTTTCATTTTTTCTAAAATTTCTTTCTCTGACATTTTTGATTTTTCAGCAGCAAATTTTTTCAAAGGAGTTAAAGTGACTAGGGCCTGTGTCTGGGATTTGACGATGCCTAGATCTAAGGATTTAGGGAATAGTATTACAACTTTTTTTCTAAATCTAGCTCTTGGCAATAAAGGATCTTATTTTGTAAGTACTAAGGGTTTCAAATGAACATTATAGTATCATTTCTTTTGTTTTCCTTTTGGTACTAAATACTCATAACAGTCTTCTTGTAGATCGGTGAGATCAAGATATTGTGTATGGATTGACAAGTCCTCTATGTTGATCCTTTTACCATATTCAAGGTTTGTGGTATGAACATGCATTACTTGTTGGCCTAAGGGTGATAACGTTTGATGTATGTAGTATCAAACAATTTAAACACTAACTTAGTTCCTGTAGTTGCGTAAATACTATCAGGAGCCATTTCTAAGGGAATATAAGCGATTAACATAAGACTAGAAAACAAATTAGTATCAAATAAAGATAAAGTAAAATTTGGCAGGGTGCATATGAGGGCATTAGTTTCTAACTATCCTTTAGCTTGTGTGATCAGATATCTATCAATCTTCATTTCAATAATATTTTATAAAACCTTGGCAAAAATATTGGTAATTATAATCAATATGCCATTATTTAAGTCAAATCTATATCTTCTTTCTTCAAGAAGAAAAATAATAGTATATTAATGCAGCATTGTTTATCTAAACCAACTAGCCTAGAGAGTATGGATTAAATTTTTTCATAGTGTCTTCCATACTAAAGGTCCTCTTCAAGTAATCATTTCTGCATACAGTCTTGCTAAATTAACTACTTTATCAGAAACTATTCTTTTGATGCTTTGCATGGTATCTTCAAAGAAGATGAAAAGATTATCATTTTCTTTTCAACATCCTACTAGCTCTCCCTTGCCCTAAAGTAATTTTTGATAAAATTGCTAAATATCAAAATAGAGAAATTTCAATTCCAACATTTTCACCTCTATGAAGCAACTTCCAAAAATTTCTTGGTTCCTTCTTGATCATGTGGAGAAGAGTAATTTTCCTTTTATTAATGAACTACTTCATTTTGTTATGAATAAAATTCTTATAAAGCCTCATAATTGTTAAATATTTCTATGTTTTTAATTTAAGTTGAATTACCACGCATTCAGAATCAAACTAAGGCTGGTATTATGTTGCTTTTCTAGAAACTTCTTATGCTACTACCACTAAAAGTTTTATAAGGTTTATTTTAGGATTATAATATTTTTGGATTTTCTTTTGAAAATCTAACTTAACTTTGTTTGTTATTCTATAAGAACCTAGCTTTCTTTATTGTCTAACATGTTATATTTTTATTAAAAGACTAAAAGAAAGTGGTTAGTCATTGAATTCAATAATCTCATCACATACTTCAAGATGTTGAATACATGTTATACTCTTTGTATTAATGATAAAAATATTTATACATGAGTAGCTTTTTTTAAAAAATAAAAAAATAAAAGTGAATCCCAATTCTATAGTGTTGGGTCACAAAAAGAAAAAAAAAAGCTCATTACAAATGAACATAAAACCTAGTCTTCATATCCTTGTACTTTTATGCACACTAGCATTCTTTTCTTCTACTATGTCATAAAACTCAAAAACAAATTTTTATAAAAAGTGAGCCTTGATTCTATAGTGGCTAATTTATGAATGACATTTTATCATCTTCAAGGATTTACTTAATTCTACTAAAAGCCCTTTCTAAAATAATCAATTCTTTAAGATTATAATTCTACACAAAGTGAGTTTTGTTTCTATGATGATTGATCCATCAAATATTGCAATCCTTTGTAATTAGTCCAAATTGTCAACTATTCACCATAGAGATAATGGCATTAAACCTTCAAGGTGAACACTACTATATCTAACAAAAAGTCATGAGTGAGGTACCATGTCTCATGAGACTTTAACTACCTTGAAGAGTATGCCACCACTTTGTTGTTTTGCGTAAGGACACATCCATAACTTTCTCTTGAAGCATCCATACAAACATCATATAGCTTTCTAGGCATGCGAAAAATTAGAATAGGAGTTGAAATCATTCTACTCTTGAGTTCATCAAAAGTTTTTTGGTAAAATGGGTTCTACTAGAAATCAACATCTTTCTACAACAACTTCATTAAAAGAGAAGCTATGCAAAATAAATTCTCCATGAACCTCATGTAATAACCTGTCAATTCCAAAAATTTGTGGACATCACCAACATTCGTAGAAATTAGCTAATTCCAATTAACTAATATCTTGGTGGGATCCACTACCACACCAATCTCCAAAAGAAGATGCCCCAAGAACTAAATCTCATTACGCAAAAATGAACATAGAGATGATTGCACAAATAATTGATGCTTCCTAAGACTTTGTAATACTTCCTTCAAATGCTACTCATTAAGTTAGTCTGCGACTACATCAATATGTCATCAATGAACATAATGACAAATCAGTGTAGGTATGACCTTATTACACTATTCATAACATGTATGAACATAACAAGAGAATTAGTGAGTCTAAATGATAAAATCATAAATTCATAATGTTCATACTAGGTTTGAATGGTTATCATAAGAACATCCTCCTCCTCGATGCAAACTTGATGATAACTAGATTTCAAGTCTATCTTTGTTTATCTCAGTTGTTCAAACAAATCATCTATCTAAGGCAAAGAATATCTGCTCTTCATGATTGCCTAGTTGAGCCATAAATAGTCAATGCAAAACCTTAAGCTACCATCCTTCTTCTTGACAAAGAGGATACAAGCACCCCATGGAGGCACATTTAGATGAATTAGGCCCTCATCTAGTATCTCGTAAAGTTGAATCTTTAGTTTAGCCTGCTTGATAGGTGACATCCTATATAGGACCTTAGAGATAGGTTCGACATGAAGTTTGAGAGTAATTTTAAACTCAACATCTTATCTATGAGGTAATCGATGAAACTCTAAATGCAAAACATCTAGAAACTTACAAACTAGAAGAATCTGGATAATCTCTTAAGAATTATTCTCATTCACTATGAAGCACAAGTGGTAGTTCCACATCAAAGAAATAATCCAACTTAACTTTACATAGCTTTATGTGAAACACCACCAAGAAAATGCATGTTGTAACTTTTTTAGCATTGTAGCTTTCACCCCATGAAACCTAAGGTTGGAAATTCATTGTAAAATGTGAAGATTGTAATCCATGAGGTGAAACTTCACATGTTTTAACTTTTGGGGCTGAAAAAATTCCTCATAAGTTGTTGTAGCCTCACTTCTCAAGTGGAAAAAGTCCTACTATGTCTACATTTAGGCTTGGTAAGGTCAAAAATTCCTTTTGGACTACCAAGATTGGTATTTTCATGGGTTTTATCAGGGGTATGGCCTTTCCTATGCTAGAAGCACCTATGCCTAGTGTTGGGGGTTTAACTTTCATTATCTCAACTATTGCTACCATAGTCACATCAAGGCTAGCATAGCCACATCAAGGCTAGCATTACCACATCAAGGTTAGTATTGGAGTGATGGGAGTTTCCATTTTCATCAAGTTTCAGCTTTGCTTTGACAACTCCAACGTTGCTACTAGAAGGAAAATGTGGGTGGGAGAAGCTAGTGTGGATGAAAAGTCTATTTACTTTTATTGGAAACCAACATGATTTTTGTGCCTTGGGGATATAAAAAATTACCATAAATAACAACTACATTGGAATCAAACACTTGCCACACCTACGTGTGACATCAATCTATCAGTAATCATGGTAGAAATTTATAGCAAAAATTCAATAACCATATAAACTATATAAGCTTATTTCCAACACCTAAAAAAATGTTCTTTGGTTCTTTGATTCTTGAGTTCCACCACTTTGTGAGAGAGTAAACAAAAATATTTTTTGGCAATTCTTGAGCATGGAACCTTTGGTCATTACAAAACAGTTATAACCTTGAGGCTTGTGTGAGACTTTTTGGAGTAATGCTGAACTACCTAGGCATCAAGACTCCCAGTGTGGTATCCCTCTTGTGAAAAATGTCCTTCACACACCTTACTCCATCCTATGACCAACATTGTACATCTATGAGAGGAACCAACAAGGCATTTTGATTTTTGAAGTTGGGAAGCACTTGGATCATGGAGATGATTGTGGTGCAACACTACCAATTTCAATAGGCCTCAAACTTCATCAAAGTGAATCCCTTGTGCATCCACACATCATATATACACATTCTAAACTTTGTGTATTTACAATATTTTCATTGTAATAAGATTCATAATTCATTTGCTATGCAAATTTATTATGGTTCTATTTTGTGCATATGTTTCTTAGATTAGATCTATAATATTTTACATTTCGTTTACCCTCCTTTACATTTCTCAAGTCCTTAGGTGATCGGCTAGACTATCTAGGGTGCCTTGAATCCTCTTTCTTAGAGGTCCTTGGAAACCAAGGTTAAAACTATTCTACACTTGGAATTCTTAGTTTTTCTGGAAACCAAAATTTCCAAGAACAATAGTTTTCTAGCTCTAGAAGGAGGGCCTCTATCCAAGTTCTATGTCTAATCCCATTTTACCATTTCAATAATATTTTTTACAAGTTAAAAACCTTAGCTTTACACAAAAATATTTTAAAATTTATTAAAAATTTCCTGCTAGAGAAAACCAATGTTGTTGCCCATTTCCCTACCACCAAAACCTATTGTTGTGGTTGTAGGTGATTTGGATGTTCGAAAATTTTCATAGTAGTTGCAGACTTTTTAAAGCTAGTGTGGTTGCAAGTTGAACTTGCCTTTATGTGTTCAAAGGCCAGAGTTGCTATGCCACAACCATTCAAAGCCCCTTGTTATAAAATTTTCTAACAAGACCAACATTTGATCCTTCTCCAATCATCAATGTAGTCAAAAAAGAAAAATAAAATTTTACATCTACATTTTCAAACATAAACATTATTTTGACCAAGAGGGAGAACCCCTAATGTAGTGCAAGTGGGTAAATGAATTTTTAGTTACTTACCCTACTTGCCTTTCCCTCCTCCAACATAGCCATTGCTAGCAAAGCTAGCATAGTTGGTATTTCCAATGCTAAAACCATTACATTTTTTCTTAAGTGCAGGGTGTATCCCTTGTCGTTGCAACCTACACTGCATTTTTCAGTTATAGTTCCCAACATTTTACAACCATACCTCTTTTGTATCTTGAGAAATTCTACTTGTTGGAATTTTTATTTAAATAATTACTTATATATTTTATTAAGCCAAGTTTAAACCAGTAATCATGTCTTTCAGCCAATCAACTGTGTTGCCCCTTAGCTTGACCGATATGATATCTAACCAACATGTTATGAGAGTTTATGACCCAAAAGATCCTACCGTAGTTGAGCGTAGGTAATTTCTTAGTTTAAGGGGACAAAGCCTAGATTAGTTTGGTCATAAATGAAGATCACTATAAACTTCATTTGTACCAAAATCCAAGCTAGCCTACTCATTCCATGAATGGAGGCCAAGGTCAAATGCAAGTATGAGCTAATCCATCAAAATGGGAAGGAGTACATACCCTCCCCTTATGACAAAATACCACTCAATGAAACTTATGTGTGTATATTGACACATCTAATTGAGATAGATGAATAGAGTGAGAAGCTCAGTTTGAAAAGTCAACATGTGGAGCAAGATGAATTTGAGGCTGAGCCTAAATCAGAAAATTTTATAGGGAACCTCTTTGAATAGTCAGATCCTCAAACCATCGCACCTACTTTGGCCTCTCCTACCACTTCCATGGGATAGGTGCCTTAACCTTCATCTCTTGTGTACCCAATCATGTTCGGGCCAACACCTATCATAGTAGCCCACCAAGCACATTCCATGCCCCAAATGACACCCCTATGCTCATGCATGCCTTTTTCCACATAGGCTTAATTTGCTTGATCATCACTAGTGGTCATCACCATCGCTCATCCCTTCTTCATACCAATGGTTCTCATTGTGGAACCCCAAGTGATCCAAGGATCACACACATCATTCATCCCCTTTGTGCTACACATACCAACACAATAATCATTTTTTGTTTAGTTTTTCTACAACTTTGATGACCTAGCCTCTCCCTTCTGTACTACAACCCATCATAAGGCCATAGGCCTCTTAACTCATGTCCCAACCATTCATACAAACATTGTAATTCATGAGAATGCCATAAGGCATGGATCAAGCATTCCAAATGGTCCAAGACCTTACCAAAGAGTTACAGAAACTGAAGATCTCCATAACATAGACAGTGAAAATCATGGACTTCTATCAAGATGATCCAATTAGTTTTGCTATCCCATAGATAACTTTCCTCCTAGAATTCCCATACCTTAATTCACAAAGTACAACTAATGAGTGGTGAGGTACCCCTACACCCAACCATAGAAATCAAAAGCATTCACGAGCAATCCGGTTGAATTCCATAGACCTTAAGTTCTTAAGTACACTTATTCTAAGACTTGAAATCTAATCAGGATGATCATTGTCTTATTTTTTCTACTCATGAGGTACAAGTATATGGTTAAATGCAACCGAGGTATATGATTTTTATCACTTTATATTTTATAAGTTTAAATGCCTAGAACAAGAATGAAAGATAGAGGAATTTAATATCTAATTAATCTACTACCTAGCTAGCCTATCATAAGGACTCATTCCCACTCCCTTGACATATCCTAAACACATATAGTGCTACTGGGTTACCAAATGTTAAGTGTTTCTGGGTTACCAAGCACTACACGTATGCTTGAAGTGGTTGTGCTTGTGTTCATTAATAACTGGACATTAATTGCTTAATTAAAGTACATTAATGTAAAGTGCATGAATATTAAATGCATTAAAGAAAACATTAACCTATTATTAATGTTGCAAGGATTATCAAAAGGGCTCATCTTTATTTCCATCACATTGTTATGCTTAGGTACATCAGTGCTTGAATAAAGATGTGTACACACTCAGACTCCTATTTTGGGCACTCAGAAATATTCTAACTTTGGAATGGCTAAACTATATGAAATTTGTTACTCTATGATAAAAACTATATGGAAATTGTGTGCCTAAGTGTTATATTTATAGGTTGGCATATACCCTATGATATTAGATATTTGACATTGCATCTTGGGGTCTAATATCGGGTATTTGATATCAAAGCACATCAAGACATGATTCATCATACCTCCATGACTAAATGAAAACTTGTCCTCGAGTGAAGAAGAGGATGAACAAGTTCCTTACAAAATATTGGGTAGGTATGGTATTATTGACTGACATACAAACTAACTTAAATGGAACAAACAGACTCTAAGTACCCAAGTGTATGGATTTACATTCTTTTACAAAATTGGGTTCATGACAATAGAACTAAACACCCTAGACAAAATTGACATCCAACTACTCCTGGTAGCTGAAGAGTAAGAGAGAAGATCCAACGGTCATGAACGGTCCTCATTGTGTGGTAATGCTGCATCATCCTTGGTGAAGACAATTCTACTTTCAATCCATGCTTTCCACTACAATTACAACAAAATCATGGATTAGCATGCAATGTGTAACACATAGCTTTTTAGTACCTTATCTCTTTGGTGATTACACTTGGCTAGGTTGTGATTATGATGGATTTATTCAGTTAATAGTGTTAGTGAGAAGATTCACAAGTAGGATAAAATGAATAAGTAGTCCATTATTAAATTCAAAAAAGTTCAAACAAGATGAAATGCTTGAAGAGAGTTTAAGAATTCATGATAATAAAAAGGAAATTTCACTGAAAAACATTGTGAAGATGTGCACATTTGGATGTCATTGATGGGGAATGCAAAATGATTTGATTTTGAGAATGTCTAAGGATAAAGAACTTAACTAATCCAACCAAAATATATGTAAGTGGGTCCTTCCCAAAGCAGGCATAGGCCTTTTATTAGCCTTACATAACTTCAAATTGAGGAGTCCGTGGATCCCATGGATGATTAATGGTTATAGAAAGCTAAATACAAAAACCCGAAAGAAACTACCTAATAATTTTGATACATTAAGCCAAGACATTGAACAAGAACATGAAACTGGTAGTGAGGTGAGACATGAAAAGCATAGATGGATTGCAAAGAGAGTGGAATGGAGTTCCTGATTAAGGTCACATGAAGTCCCTTGTGAATTTTGTGGTTAAATGACATGATAAAATCCATCCTTAGTCTAGAACAAAACCAACCATGTTTAGTGACTTTGCATCACCATTCTAAGACTAGTTTACCCCCCTAAGACACAAGAGTGCACCCATAGAACAACCACCATTCCTTATCAAAGAAGAAAAGGGAAGTAGAAAGTGAGAAAGCACCTTAGTTAGAGGGGACATTCAAGCATGGGTAACATGTCTTTCTATTCCTATAACTAGTTCTTGTAGCTTGTTTACTTTATCTAAGGGGTGTGCTATAAATTCTCATCAATTTTTTTGAAATGGAAACCGCACCATGTAAAGACTTATTCAACTTCTTGTTTATTGGTTGACACGGAATGGTAAGAAATCCATGAAAACACACATGCACCCAAGTAAGTAGAAAGGCATAAAGCGTATCAAATCCCCTTTAAGTCACACCATGTTCAAACCTTTGAATCCTTTCCAATTCTAGAAACTACCAAGGTTACAATTCATTAAAGTTTTATTAATAAAAAAGGGACTACCTTATTCCAAAACAAAGAAAATCATAGAGTTTTTGGATGGATGGATGTTTTGGACTCATTGCCTATTGCATGAAAAAGAAACCATGTCGAAGTAATTATTAACAAAATTTAAAGTTAGAATCTAGACACCAACAATCAAATAACTGAATAGCACATGCCCACATCAATTAACTCACATTATACCCAAGTGGAAATAAGGTATGGCATTATTAAAACATAATGAGAAAATCACATCCAAATAAATAGAAATATATAAGAAATTGTAAAATAGTTAAGAAAAATAAAATGTACTAATGATGTTGTAAAATAAAAATTTTGAAAACAATAATAATATATAAAACAAAAAGGGTAAGATAAAGAATGTGTAAAAAAAAACGTTGAAAAAATAACAATGCATAAAACAAACAAAAATATGAAAAATTGAGGAGCCACTTATATAGTTAGCATGAATGACCATCTTTCCCATGACTAATGTTGAAAGGAGGAGATCCAAAAGATTGAGTATAGTTGTCCATATGATGAGGCATTTGTTGTATTAGCTAGCTTAGGCTCATGGAAAGGTTTGATTTGTTGTATGCTAACTAGTTTTTTCTTGTATGGGCTCTCAAGTTTGTAGATCATCATGGCCCTAGAAGGACAAGTTTCATAAATGATGTTAGGCCCTTCCCACAATGTTTGAAACTTAGTTTGAGGTATGTGTGTGGGGTTCTAGTAGAGGACCTTATCTTCTAGTTCTATTTTTTGTTGAATGCCTTGTGTAGCTTGTTAGATGATAGGGCCACCATTCTATTTTCATCTAGTAGGTTGAGATTCATTAATTTTTTTTGTGCTAAACTTATGTCAAGATTAACGTCACAAGCTATTGAAAGTGTACAGAGCTCGAATTAAATAGAAAGTGTTGGTAATTTTTTGTATACCAACTCATAGGGAGAATAGCCTATAGGAAGTTTCCATGTTGAGCGGTAGGCCTAGAGGACATAATTGAGTTTTGTGCTCTAGTCTATCCTATATTTGTTGATAGTTCTTGTTAGAATCCTTGTGATTTCCCTATTTGTAATCTTAGTTTGACCTTGCTTGGGGGTGGTAGGGTGTTTTTAGTTTATGTTTAACCCCCAAGCATTGCATAAGCTTTTGAAAAGTAGTGCCTATAAATTGAGTTCAATTATTAGAAATTAATACATGTGGCACACCAAACTTGTTTACAACATTTTGTTATACAAACCAAGCAGTAGTAAAATATTTATAGTTGGTGATGGTTGTTGCTTCTGCTTGTTTTGTAAAATAGTCAACAGTGACTATGATGTATTCCTTTCCATTTGACATGGGTGTGATGGGACCCATGAAATCAATGCCTAGATGTTAAATGGTTCTAGTGGTTGAATCCATTGCTGAGGTTCCTCCATTTGAGTAGTCATTCCACCATCTTGTTGGCATTATTCACAAGAGTGGACATACTGGTGAGAATCCTTAAAGATTGTTGGTGAATAATACCCTACTGTTAGGATTTTAATGGGCATGCATCTTTTAGCATAGTGGCCTCCATAAGGACCTTCATGAGTGTACTAGAGAATGCATAGTTGATCAGCATTGGGGATAGACCATCAAACTAGGCCATTGGTACACACCTTGTAGAGGTGTCCATTGATCTCCATGAAGCATTTTACTTGCTGAAAAAACAATTGCTTCTTTTGGTGGTCCAACCCTTGTGGCATCTCCTGAGTGAGAAGATAGGTGAGAATGTCATCATACCATTTAGGCTAATTGGGAAATTGTTTAGTTATAAATTTAGCAAAGAGAAGTTCTTTAGGAAACAAATTAGATAGTGGGCTCTCATCCTCTTTGTCATCCCATCACAATTGAGATAAGTGATGAGTGATCACATTTTGAGTTCCCTTTCAATCTAGCATCATCAGAGTGAATTCCTATAAGATCACTAGCCACCGTATGACATAGGGACTCATCATTGAGTTGTTCATTAGGAAGTGGATGGCACTATGATCTATGTGTACAAACACTTTGTATCCAAGAACATAGTGCCTGAACTTCTCAAGAGCAAACACCATTGGCATCAATTCTTTTTCTATGGTGGTGTCGTTTAGTTGTGCATCCACAATGCTTCAGCTTGCATAATGGATGTAGTATGGATATTTCTTGTTGTCCATTTTCATAAGCATAGCTCCCAAGGCATAATTTGATGCATATTTCATAACATGAAATAGTTTGGACCTATCCAGTGTTTTTAGGATTGGAGTTTCTACAATTTTTTTCTTTAGCTTTTGGAATGCTTTTTCACATTCATTAGTCTAAACAAATGGAGCATCTTTCTTTGTCAGCTCAACCAATGGTTTTATGATCTTAGAGAAATTTTCTATGAATTGCTGATAGTAGCTAATGTGTCCAAGGAATGACTAAAAATCTTTGATGGTTTCTAGTTGGTGGGTTATTCCTTGCATGACCCTTATTTTTTGAGGGTCTACCTCAATTCTTGCTTATGAGGTTGGATGCCCCAACATAATGCCTTCCTAGACCATCAGATGACTTTTTTGTCAATTAAGTGTGAGGTTTATCTCAACACATCATTTCAATACTTGCCAAAGGTGGTCTAGGGTTGCCCAAATGTAGCTCCATACGTGGAGAAGTCATCCATGAAGGCTTCCACATACCACTACCAATTTGTTATTGAAAAATGCTTAAGACTAAGCATTGGAAAGTAGTAGGGGCATTACACAAACCAAATTGCATATTGCGATATGTAAAAATCCCCTAGGGACTCGTGAATGTTGTCTTGGCTTAGTTCTCTGGTGTAATTTGAACTTGGTTATAGCAACTATAACCATCCAAAAAACTATAATAGTAATGCCAAGATATTATTTCTAACAGTTGATCAATGAATGGTAATGGAAAATGGTTTTCGTATGTTGCCATTTTTAGTAGCAAAAAATTAATGCAAACCCGCCACTTGTCACTTTTCTTTGGCATAATCATGAGTGGACTAACCCACTCACTATTTGCAATGGGATAGATGAACCCTATCTTGAAGAGTTGTTCGATTTCCTCCTTGATGATTTGCTTCAGTTTGGGGTTCAATCACCTTTGTGGCTATCTTTTTGGCTTCATGGTGAGGTTAGTGTAGATATGATGCTAGCATATTTGAGGATTAATTCTTTTGAGTTTAGGATATGACCAAGCAAAGGCTACTAACCATTTTGCAACCACATTCAACAACATCGTTTTCTATTATGGAGCAAGCTTTACATTGATGATGACCAACTTCCCATTTTTTAAGAATACATATTCCATGCCGGCTGGTAGAGGTTTTAGTTTAAGGGGCTATTGCTTGAAATTTTTAGGAATTTCTAACTCTCCTTAGTATGTATGATCATCTAAATTATCAGAGAGTTGGTGATGAACTTTAGTTCATCCATGCCTATGACATGTGTGCATGTCAAGCTCTCAGTCAGTTCCATGCAAAGTGTGTTGTTTTTAGGATTAGTTGTCAGTCATTGGGTGTCCTCTTGTTTTGTGGCTACTATGTACACAGACCTTTGAATATTTGCTTTTGGTGCATACTTCTTGCACATAATTACACCCTATATCACTGTACATGATGCATGGAAATCACTTCTTCTCAATCTTCCTGAATGCATTTCCTTTGAATATTTCTAGGGAAAGATCTTTGATGCCCATTCTTCCATCAATGGTGCTTAGCCATGCCCTTACCATGATAATTGAGAAGTATCCCTTGTAGTTCTCCACCTTGATTACTAGGAAATCATCAAGATAAGACCATCCACAAATAGTGATCGCAATGTCTTTTGCTAGTCCTAATGGAATAGTGATTAACTAGTTTGCCAATTCTAATATGATATTGCTCTTCTTGAGAGAGGGTAGGTTCCATGTAGTATACATTTAATGAGAAATCAAGTTCACACCAGAACCTAAATCAAGAAGAGCCTTACATGGTTCATTCCCATCAATCTACAAATAAATAAGAGGACTTTTAGGATTAGCTAATTTCTAGGGAAGATTGCCAACACTGATCCAATCAGATATGGCATGAGTAAGCATAACAGTATGGATATTTGGTGGAATTTTGTTCAAAGGGGACTCAAAAGAATTTGGTACAAAGGAAGATGGAGAAATAGGGTTGCCAAACACTGGTGTATGTGAGGGCTTAGGCAGACTGTGGGATTGGAAGAAAGGTCTTTTCTTTGATTGAGTGTCCGAACCACTCAATTGATAAAGCAGTTGTAGATTAACTGCCTTGGTGGCATTGTGTTGTTGCAGTTGAGTTGGTAGTTCATCTTACATAGATGAAGCATGTGGTAGCTATGTTGAGGGTGGGGGAAGATGTGCAAGAACAAGAGGAGAATAAGGATAAAAGGTGGTATCCATCCTTGCATGTGGAGAATGAGTTTGATAAGCATTAGGAGGGTAGTATTAAGGTTGAAAAGTGGAAACATGACTGGAAGAGTAATGTGGAGACAAGGGTTACTGAATGTGATACCTGTATGGATCAGGTTGTCTGTAAAGGTATTGATGCCTTGGTGGTACTAGTGCCCATGATGGTGGTTGTTGTCACTATTGATACTACTCATATGGATGCAGTGGAGTTCCACTTGGATAATATTATTGTTGTTGGTAGAATTGTCTAGAATTGCCTTTAGGATAAGACAATCTTTAGGGTGTTTGCCTTTGTGCTAGTCATGGATTCAAAGCATACACCCTAAACTCCTATAAGTGTAACACTATGGGATAACATCTCTTAGGATGTTCATAATGGTAGATGTCACATCCACCATCATCATCTGATTTGATTCTCGCAACTTCCTCTATTGCAGCAAATTTTCCATTACCTCTTTAATAGGCATGTTCAGCTTTGAAACACCACAAAAATTTGGGCTATGATGTTTTGACTATAAATTTGGCTAAGTGTCAAAATGATGACGCTTGTTGAAAATTTTTTGAAGTGTTGAAACTATGCTCTCCATTGCACCAGAGTGTAGTTAGCATAGTAGAGAGTGTAGCTAGCTCAAACTGCAAGTTTTACAAATTTTTCTAAGTGTTATAATAATTGAAACACCCTAAATTTCCAAGGCATTCTTGCTTCACTGGGTCCTTTCAATTCAGGCAGCATCATGGTAGTTCATCAGGAGATGGGTGCTCTAGTGTTCAGACTATCTAGTTTGGCAAGTTTTCTACTCTCGGTGTTTACAAGCTCAACGGATCCTCTAGCTTGCCCACCTAAGTAGTTCATCCAACCGACAGCCTACTTAGAAACAATGCGTGGAATTGTCGGCGGTGCTCAGAATGTGCGAAATAGTTCAGTAAGTTTTCTAGTCAAGAAGTTTGCTACGCTACGCTATGTAGCGTAGCAGGCTTTAGAAGATGGTTGTAGAATGAAGTGCTACGCTATTCTACGCTACGCAGCATAGCACAACGTAGCAAAAGCTAGACAGTCAATTCCCTCACCTGACTCCAAGTCCTTCAGCAATGGCTCCTTCCACCAGATGCAGCAAATTTAGCCAAAAGTAGACCATGTTGGTCACTACGCTATGCTATGCTACATAGCGTAGCATAGCGTAGCAACTCTGCAGAAGTGACAAAAGGCATCTCAAAGTGTAGGATCAACAAGTTTGCAAGTTTCGCATTGCAAAAAGCAAAGGTTGCAGATTTTCGGCATTTTCGCGATTAAGGCCAGCTGCTATGCTATGCTACACTATGTAGCATACCACAGTGTAGTAAATATGAAAAATTAGTCAAAGCACTTCAAAGACTTCCAACGCATGCAATAATTCTCGATGCAAGTTTCTACCTCAAACTGGTGGCTACGCTATGCTACGCTGCAGAGTGTAGCACAGCGTAGCAAGATTCTACGCTATGCCAACATGCTACGCTCTAAAGCATAGCACGACCGAACAAGCTATATGCTACACCAACATGCTACGCTCCAAAGCATAGCATGACCTAACAAGCTGCTACACTATGCCCACATGCTACACTACAAAGAATAGCATAGCGTAGCGGGCAGCTACGCTACATCAATGCACTTCACTTGTTTGCATCATTGGCACACATCTCCAAGTTTTGACAGCGTAATTATAGCATGGTAGGCTCTTCAATCAGCCCTGCATGTCCATGCAGCATAGACACATCAACACGGATCCAGGACACGTGGCGTCCAAACCACATATTTCGCGTGCTCCTAGTTTTATAAATACCCTAATGTGCAGCGCTCAAAGAGTTAGTGAGTGAGTTAGGTTGGTTGGCTAGCAAAAGAAAATTTTTTGACAAATTAGCAATTTGGAAAGTTAGCATTTTCAAAAGTTGGCAAACTGAAAATCTTGAGCATTGTAAACATTCTGTTTGGCATTGTAAACAATTAGCACTTCCATTTGGCATTCTGCTTTGCTCTTTTCCACTATCTTTATAGCATTTTGCATTGTTAACTCCCAAGTCTGTGTTCAAGCATACAACTATCTCGCTCTGAACATCTTGGTTACTTTTGGAATCTCTACGCTTTTCAGCGTCGTGCAACCGATTGTATCCGCCTTGACAGAGTGAAGTCAATATCTTGAAACGGTGCACTTTCTTAATCGCAGTTTCTTGCTTGTCATCACATTTTACATCATTTTTTGCCCTTTTGTGTTTAAAGATTACTATTTTTATGTTATAAGTCTTGATTTCAAATCATACATTTTCAAAAGGTTATAGTAACATCGACTAAGTTCCTGTCTGATTGATTAGACCGCTCAGGGTGCCCCACTTTTGTTTTATCTAGCATGGCTCTCACAGGGATCCGGGGTTAAGACTATCATGACTAATGACCTCTTGGTGTTTTCCAGCCGTTAGCGTTTTTGGTTACTATAGTTTTTTGGAGCTAGAAGGAGGGCCTTGGTGCCCTTTCTGTGTTTTACGGTAGTCTTGCACGCGTTCTGTACCCTGTCACGCACTAGCGGAAACACGACACCCTTTTGTAGTTGTTCACGCATTGTGTGGTATGGATTGGTTGCTTCGATGGTTCCTTTGGAACCCTACAAGACATAAAGCCTCTAATCGCTAGTTGACTCGCTTGTTTTTATGGTAGTCTTGCATGTGTTCTGTACCCTGTCATGCACTAGCGTAAACGTGATACCCTTTTGTAGTTGTTCACACATCGTGTGGTACAGATTAGTCGCTTCGATGGTTCCTTTGGGACCCTGCAAGACATAAAGCCTCCGATTGCCAGTTGACTCGTTTGTTTTTACGGTAGTCTTGCACGCGTTCTGTACCCTGTCACACACTAGCGTAAACGTGATACCCTTTTGCAGTTGTTTACACATCATGTGGTATGGATTGATCACTCTAAAGATTCCTTCGAAATCTGGCAAGACATAAAGTCTTTTGATTGCATTTCAATTCCTTATTTTTCTTGTCCGCAAAACCATTTAACTTTGTCAAAATGACTTCCCCAAGCACTGTTGCTAACACCTTTAGCACTGAGGTTCCCTTCACGGTTCAAGGCACCACAGGTGCCGAACAACCACTCAGCCTGGTGCAAGAACTATGTTGATCCCTCAGGATCCAAAATCGGGGACCTGAGGGCTTGGCCTAGCAACATGAGTGCTATAACTTTCTCTATGAAAAGGTTCAGGTGAACTTGCCCTTGGATGCGTAAGAACTCGAAGATAAACGTAGCTTCGAGTTCATTTACTGTAATAGGAAGAAATTTTTTTCCACTCCTGATGCTTCCATTCCTTTGACATAGACGAATCAATGGCTTCTAGACCAATTGATCCAGTTGGCTAGACTTAGGGAGTAGCAGGACACAATGTCTAACCATGACGAGACCTTCCAAGACGGATAGGAGGAGCTCGATTCTCAATCTGATGAGGGAGGTCAAACCAACCTTGTCACTGTCCCTCCTACCTAATCTTTCTGGACCAACCCGTTATCTGTCGCCACTCCCTTCATGATCGCACCTACGCTTTCGCAACCTGCAATTACATCTGCAATGGGTAGCCATGTCATCTCCTCGACGTATCAATGCCCCTATTCCCCTATTTCATTTTCAGCCACTATTCTCCTACAAACCGTTCATCGGTCCATTCCTGTAGTGCATCACAAGCCAATCATAGCTACCCTGACACATGTTCACACCATACCTACTTCACAGTCGTACGCAACTTCCGTTTCCATTCATGCATTTACACTTGTCCCACCATCAGTGGCAGGACCAGGCCTGTCCACATGGTGGACCCTGTAATGATAGAAAATGTTGATTACTGGAAACACTGAAAGGATTTCTGTGTACATAGTTTCAACCCTAGATCCATGTGAGGGCTGTGCTAGAGAAAATGAATCCAAGGTGCCTTGAATGATCTTGTCGATCAGACATGGACTTAGTCAATAAACTTTTTAACGATCATGTAACGAGATGACAATTTGATATGCGAACGTAATACCAATTGACGAGAAAAATAAGATCTACTCCAAGATCGGATCTTGAAGGCAATGAAAATGATGTAAACTATGCAAAACAACTATAAAAATCAATGTAAACAGGATGCAGTGAATCAAATTTAGAGAATGCACGATCCTGAGATCTAGGATCTATCTTATGGAAAAATATGATGAATACAATGGGATTTTCTAGTGGACTCCGATTTGGACGAAGTATTCACCACCAACAAGAAGCTATTTAGAGATTAAATAAGCAAAAGGCCAATCTACCTTGTTCACTTGCCAATTTGGGCGCAAGGGAGTTAGGCTCGAAGCAAAATGTTCGCTAACTTGCAACTTCTGGCCAAAAGCTTCTCTCTATCACTGTCGATGCTCTTGCCAACTTTTGTCAAACTACCTCAAATTTTTTGACCTCTTTTTTTTGCCAACTCTTTTTTTTTGTATCTTCACCAATTCACCAACCAACATTTTTACTAACCAACCCTTTGAGCGTTGTCCGCCGGGGTATTTATAAGATTAGGGTTAGGATAAGAATGCGATTTAGATGATGTGTGTCTTGGACCCGCAAAATGTCATTGACTTGGCGTGCTGCAGCTAATGCTTGTGATGCTACGCTATGCTACACTCTGTAGGATAGTGTAACCACCCTCAAAAAGAGAAGCAATTTTTAACCTTGTCTTTTGTGTTGAAGGATTTTAAGATCTTCGGTGAATAAGGAATAAACTATCCCATGGCTATGTTGTGATATGCTGGGAAGTGTATCATGGTGTAATGACTGCTACTGTTTGAATTTTGCTATCCTTGTTGTTACGGCTATATCAACTGTGCTACTTGCGTTACGTTGTGCTACGCTGCATAGAGTAACGCGGCGTAACACGCAAAAAGTTAAAGTTTTGAAACATGGTTAACTTACAAAGTTGAAGTGTTGTCACCATGCATCCCTTGTTCTATTCTATCCTCCTAAAGTCTGCTATGTTGAGCTGCGTAGCGTAGCGTAGCAGGCCCTCAATCGTAGAAACTTACTGAGATGTGCAACTATTTTTGGTGCTTCCATCGCTCGGATGTCTCGATGCTGCACTTGTGAAATCTTTGCCTAAACGTCAAGACTTTGCTAAATCATCGAGGTCTTGAAATTTCATGGTGTTTCAATGGCCCCTCTTTGTTGAAGTTTGGAGGGCTTGCTTGAGAGATGTCGACAAAGAATGCAAAACACCAGAGAGGTAAAGATGCCAACATTGTTCGTCAGCTACTGCTCGGATGTTACTCTATTAAACTTGAAAGTGCGAAGGTTGGGAGCATAAGGAATAGAAGAGGGGATTTTACAAGTGTGAGGGAGAGAGGTTCGGGAAAGACTCAGGTGTGAGTAGGATACCTCACAAACATGTTATTAAATAACTTCTCGCTGGTGTTTTCGCGAGAGGTTACGTTGTTGCACTGTATATGTGGAACTTTCCTGGGTGAGTTGTGTTACACTCGTATGGCATGGACGAGTTGCATTTCATCCATTTTTCCTGGCTTTTCCTATTTTTTTTACAGATGCATTCCATGAGGTGAGTTGCGTTATGCTAGTTCATGGACATGACGGTTATCATGTGCGAAAGATTCCTTGTACGTTTACATATTTTGTACAAATGGGAGGAGCAAGTAAGTGTAGTTGCAAGGATAAGAGAGGCAAAAGTAAGGTAAGGTATATGGAGGGGGAAAGGTAGGGTCTACACTCCCAAGTAGTCAGGCTAGTCCGAGCAGCCACCTCAAAACGTTGTGACGCCTCACCCTCCTAGTGAATGCATCTTTGAACAACGCTGTTTTAGCAAGTAACTTGCAAAACGTAACAAAGAACAAAGAACAAAAGTAACTATTCTAACCGCTGGGGAGGCTGTTGAAACAAGTGCCGTCTAAAGCAGAAAGGGGAGCACACCATAAAAAGGGGACCATAGCAAAAAAAAAGGCAAGGGTCCCTCTATTGACACCGCAACTCAAGAATTCACCGTCGATAGCCAGGTTCATCTTATCCATCTGACTTGGCAAAGAGCCAACTAGATGAATTTGAGAAGCCAAACCTTGATGGAGACAACCAAGGCTATGTGTGGCCATAGTTTTCTTGGGGCTCCAACTGGCGATGCTGACCTTGGGAGTTGCAATTGTTGATCAACCATTGTGGTAGCATCTTCGAGGGGTCAGTAGTATGCCCTTTAACATATCTGAGGAATTAGTAGAATGCCGGGGAGGGTAGCAGCGTTGCGTTTGTTCCAACATCCTACCCGTTCTGTTTGATGAGGATGTTATGCAAAAATGGTCAGGCCCACTTGTTTCATGGATGTTCTATTGGCAGATCCCAGTTTTAGGTCCCAGTAGATCATCATTGTTGATTTTAAGTCCCAGCGGACGATGGTCCTAGTTTAAAGTCTAGGCAGACTGAAGTGTGTTATTTTTACGTCGTAGTAGATGGTGGAAGAGCTAGTTTATGGTCCTAGCAGACTATGCTGTGGGTGTCAGCTTTGTGTCGTGACCCAGGGATAAGTCTATGCTAGTTTAATGTCTCAGCAGATGGATGCTTACCTTGCCATTTTTACGTCATGGTAGATGGTTGAAAGCTTTGCCAGTTTAGCATCATGGTAGACACGTGCAAAAAATGCCAGTTTTACATCGTAGCGGACATTTTTTGCAGCATTGCCAGGTTTACGTCATAGCAGATGATTATTATCTTGTGTTCTAGTCAAGCTAACGTCTAAATGTGGTACTGCTTCAGGTACATATGATTCACTAGGTTTGCAAGCTCATTGCCATCGATGTCTGCTAGCCTGAATGCTCTATTGTTATATGCATTGATGAGCAGGAAGGGGCCTTCGTAGCTTGCAGAGAATTTGCTCATTGGTTCATGAATGGCTTTAAGGACCAAGTCTCCTTTCTTGATTAGTCGCTAATGTAGGTTGTGATGATGCTTTTGCGTTTGCCTCACCTAATATTTTTTGATGCTATTAAGTGTCTGGATGCGCTTCTCCTCCACTGAGTCTAGATCCACGATCCTAGACTTATTGTGTTCAGTCTCATTTATAACTGTGGAGAGGACCATCCGCAGTGAGGGAACCTATAGTTCAAGGGGCAACACTACTTCAGATCCGTAGACTAGGCTATATGGTGTCCTACCCGTAGCTGTTCTGCATGTCATACGATAGTCCCATAGCACATAGAGGATTTGCTCATGCCATCATTTCTTGTTGCTACTGAGCATCTTTTTCAGTAAATTGATAATCAACTTGTTTGTTGCTTCCTCTTGACCATTTTCTTGTAGGTAATATGGTGAGAAAAAAGATTGCTTAATACCAAGGTTATTGCAGAAAGATTTGGTTTCGGTGCTACTAAATTATGGTCCATTGTCGGTCACAATAGTCATGGGAAGTCCAAACCTTGTTACTATGTTATCCAAGATAAAATAGCAAACCTGTTGAAATGTAGTCTTTCATAGGGGAATAGCCTCAACCCACTTTGTGAAGTACTCAATGACGGTGATAATGAAACTATATGCTGCGGAAGACTTAGGCGTGATGGGACCTATGCTATCTAGTCCCCATCGTTGGAATGGCCAAGTGATCTATGTGGTATGCAACTCAGTTGGTGACATGTGTATTAGATTTGCATAATGCTGACATGTGTCACATGTCTTGACTTTGGCAAGGCAATCTCATTCCATGTATGACTAGTAATACCATAAGTGTCTGATTTTAGCGGCCATGGCTCGCGGGGCTATGTTTCCTTCACATAGTTCTTCATGGACTTTGCTAACTATCATTTGCGCTTGGTCATTATTAACGCAAGATAACAATACCCCATCAAAGGAGTGCCTACATAGAGTGTTGTCTTCGATGATGACGTATTGCCTGGCATGCTTGCAGATTGCGTCCTTTTGTGCAGATGTTAACTCGTGTAGTGGTTTGCCACGTAGAAGGTAGGTTTTAATGTTGTCATACCATTCTGGCATTCCTTCTGCACTTAAAGAAAATATTTGCATCGCTTGGATGATAGGATCTGTACATTCCATCATTAAAGCAGGCAAGGTGGCAAACAAATGTGGTGGCACATTTAAAGCTAGCATAGTTAGTGCATTAGCTACAGTGTTCTCACTACACGACACATGTTAGACGTCAGTCATTGTAAATTGCTTCAAAAGGTCTTTAGCCATATCGCAATAGGGTTGTAGATGTATGGCTTTGCAGGCATAGACTTCTGTGATCTGATTGAAAATGAGCATTGAATCACCTCGGATTGCCAGGTGTTGAACGTTCAGTTCCATGGCTGCTAATAGTCCCCTGAGGAGCCCATCGTATTCTGCCACATTGTTCGTACACGAGAATGCCAGGCAGTAAGCCAATGGGTGAACATCCTCAGGGGAAAGCATGATGACGGCGATGACATTGCTGCCCTTGGTAGTCAAAGCTCCATCAAAGTGTAATGTTGCTTCGAGGCTTGTTGATACAGGGTTTAAACTATGTACATGTTCATCTAGAAATTCAGGATCTATCGTCGCCTGATCGTTAACAGGTGATGCTACAAGTTGGTCGACTATTGCTCTGCCTTTCGTATAAGATTGGCCAACATAGTGTAAGTCAAATTCTACTATGATGGCCTTCCATCGGGCTATCTTACTGCTCTTGTATAAATTTTTTGTGATTGCCCGTAGAATGTTGTTCTTGCAAATTATGTTAATTGGGTTGTGAAAAAGATAGTGTCTACATTTCTTGAGCGTGAAAACCAATGCCAAGCAGTTATGCTCTACTTCATTGTACCTTCATTGTACTTCATTGTCCCTCTTTTGACACAACAACGCAGCTATGGACATATTTGAATTTTCCAGGTAGATGTAGAAGGGTTGATCCCTTTATGGCAGGAAAACCATTGGCAAATGTAACAGCTCTTTCTTTAAGTTGTCAAAAGCATACTGACAATCTTAAGTCCATTTGAAGTTAATCCCCTTCTTGAGTAGATGCTGCATGGGGTGTAACTTGTCTGTCAACTTCGAGATGAACCTTTTGATAAACTGTAACCTACCTTGCAATCCACGCAGTTCTTTGAGGTTCATAGGTAGTGCTAGGTTAACGATGGCCCTAACCTTGTTAGGGTCGACTCGTATGCTAGCCTCCGACACTACAAACCCCAACATGCGCTCGGTTTTGACTCCGAACACACATTTTCTTGGGTTAAGTTGTAGGTCATGATTGAGACATCATTTAAGGATTAACTCTAAATCGTTTGGGTGATCTACCAACTTCCGAGATTTAATAGCTATGTTGTCTATGTAGTCATTCAATCTCTCTAAGAGATAACTGCTAAAAGTATATGTCATGGCACATTGATAAGTTGCTCTAGCATTTTTTAGCCCGAAAGGCATCATTGTATAATAGAAAGTTCCCCAGGGGATCATGAAAGTTGTAGTTAGTTGATTTTCTAGGTTGATACGGATTTGATTGTATCCCAAAAACCCATCCATAAAGGATAGTAAAGCATGTATAGCTATTGTATTGATAAGTTGGTCAATACTCGGTGATGGAAAATTGTCTTTAACCGTTGCCTTGTTCAGATCATGGAAGTCTATACAGATGCGTATTCCTCTCATTTTCTTAGAAATAAAAATTATGTTTGACACCCAATCTGAGTAATCAATCGCGCAGATGAAACCAGCTTGATATAGCTTAGTGATTTCTTCATGCACTACCAATGCGATTTCTGGCTTAATCTTCTGTGCTCTCTGTTTAACCACTTTGATACATGGGTCTAACACGATGTTGTGCTGTATTAGTTGCAGGTCTAAACTCGGCATGTCTTCTTATGACCATGCGAACACCACAACGTTATCGTGGAGAACTCGAGACATGTCGTTCTGCGTTTGTTGGTGAAGGAGAGAACTCAACTTCAGAGTTTTGCTTTCTCCTTTGTATGTAGCCGTAGAGATCTTAGTGAGGGGATCCTCGGTCACATCACCAACCTCTAGGTCTAGGGATTGGACCAAATGTTCTGGCCAGTCTGGGAATACTTCTGAGGCTAGTATGGTTATGTCATAGGAGGAGGCGTTGGTTCCTATCATTGCAAGATTAGGTTCTTTAAAGGTTTCCTCGTATGGGCCTGTTAGGGCTAAGGGTGCAAGCAAACCTTCATCCATTTACAAATCGACCTGCAAAACCGCCAGGAAAGGAAGTAGTTAAATTATTTTTTGTCAACATGGTGAAATGATACAAGGCTTTAGACGTACGTGTCAAAAAGGTTGCCAGTTTAAGGTCTTAGCGGACCATTACAATATATAGAGTTTGTAAGAAAATAGCAAGCAAGGAAGGTTTCCTAGGTGCTAGCTTAAAGTCCTCGCGGACTATGGCTAGAAGTATAATGTGGTATGTCTAGTGTGGAAAAATAGCTACTTTAGGATCTTTGCAAACCATAGTTAATGCGATCGGATTACGAGATCATAATTAATGCGATATCTATGAGATTAATGGCACGATATTTACGCTTCATGTCTGAAACACCATAAAAATTTTGAGGCCTCGAAGGTTTGGAAAATTCTAGCAATTCAGGCAAGGAGTCGTGACAAGGCGCAACATAGTACAATTAAATTTCAGAAGACAACAAAACGATGGGTGCACGACGACAAGCCTTCAGCTTTGCGAGTTTTCTATGTTTCAAAAATTTGAACTTTTAGCATACTACATTGCATTACGCAACATAGCGTAACGTCACATTACGCAGCGTAATGTTAAAGGTAGTCCATCGCAACATCAAAGATGGAAAACATTCAAGACTTTGATGATCCAACAAAAATCTCAAGGCTTAGACAATGATCTGCAGCATGCCGTACATTTCAGCAGGTTTTCTTTTTCGTTTAATGGGCCTATTACGCTACGTTATACAGTGTGGCGTAATAAAACCCCGGAAGGATAGATCAGAAACAGAGGAAGCATGATGAAAACACTTCCATTTTTCGCAGGATTTGCTATTTTACACTAAATTACGCTATGAGGCATAATTTAGCATGATGTAGTGTAATCTGGCATGGTGCAGCGTAATAAAAACAAAGACAAAAGTAGTATAATACAAGCATCAGTAGTTCATACGTCACGATACGCTCTCTTNAGTAGTATAATACAAGCATCAGTAGTTCATACGTCACGATACGCTCTCTAGTGTATCGCATCGTAATCAAAGAACAGCCTATCGCCAAAGCCCAAACAAGACTGGTTTACGACGTGCTACGTAGTATGATGCCACAAGATTCAACAACAAACACATCAAGTGAATGGCATTGTGCAGGTTCAGGACATGCGTCATCTAAACTGCATTTTTCTCTTGACCCTAATCTTATAAATACTCCAGTCGACAGAGATCAAAGGGTTGGCAAAAAATTTCTCCTAAGATTAATAGATTTTCTCTGTGGGCAATTTTTTTTCCATTCGCAATTGTTGATAACTTTTAGCAAGGAGTAACAAGAAAACAAAGGGGATCAGTAATCACAAGAATATCGATGACGATCGGCAAGAACCTTTGGTCAGAAATAGCTATTTGATAGACATTCTGCTTCAAGACCAACCTCCTTGTACCCAGATCCACTAGAATAAGGTAGATCAACCTTTGCTTACTTCATCTTTGAACAACCTTCTTGTTGTTGGCATGTACTTCGCTTAAATCGAAGTCTGCTTATAATCATTGTATCTAATATACTTGGTTTGTGAGTTGAATCCCAGATATTGGGATTGTTTTCATTCTAAATTTGATCTCTTGTCTTCTATTTACACGAATCTCGCAAATCGCTTTCAGTCGATTACATCGTTTTCAATTATCTTCAAAGTTAACAATATTATATCTTCTCATAAAGAACCATCAGTTTGTCATCTAAATATCACAAAATTTTTACTAATCAAGTAAGTCCTTGTCTGATTGACAAGACCGTTCAGGGCACCTCGGATTCATTTTCTCTCCAGCACGATCCTCGCACGGATTCGGGGTTAGAACTATGTACACGGACTTTCGTTTGGTATTTCCAGTCACCGACGTTTTCTGTCATTATAGTTTTCTGGTGCTAGAAGGAGGGCCAGCATATCCGATCCATATTTTACGAGTAGTCTTGTAAGCTATCTGTACCCATTGTCAATCAACGTAAACATAATACCTCCGAGGTTGTTTACGAGATTGTGTGGTGCAGATCGGTCACTGCGACGATTCCTTTGGAATCCTAGAAGATAGAAAGCCCCGATTATTATCTTAGTTTGCCTTTGCCCCTACAATCGTTATTCTTATTACCATTATTTACCAACCATGTAGAGAATGACTACATCAACTACAGCTGTTGACACTGCCAACCTCGAGAACCCTTGGACCATGCAAGTTACACTTCTAGTGGTCGAGCCGCCAACTAGTCTAGTGTGACTGCGCCGCTCCCTCAGGATTCAAAACAAAGAGCTTGAGGGACACACTCAGCATAGAGAACACTACAATTTCCTCTGTGCTAAACTAGTAGTAAACCTGCCCATGTATCCACAAGAACTCGAAGAAAAACGAGAATACGAGTTCATATACTGCAACAGGAAGGAATTTATTCCTTCACCTAACATCACTGTGCCCCTAACAGACCAACAAAAGTGGATCCTAGATCAAATGTTGATGGCTAAGAGGTCACCAGAACAACTGGAGGAGTTGTTTCGCGATGAAACGCTTCATGATGAGCAAGATGATCTAGACTCCCACTCTGAAGGAGGCGGTCATGCTAATTTCGTCATGGCCCCTCCCTCCACGATGTCCTGCGTAAATCCATTATTCATGGTTACCATGCCCCTGACATTATCCAATACTAATCGAGTCCCACACTCATCGCACATACATTTTCTCTCTCCGACTATCTTCCCGGGTAATGGTCCATCGTAAATTATTCCTCAGTAGGTGCAATTACCTAACCCATCTCATCGTGCACTTGCGCCTATGTCACCGCATGTGCACGTGATACCTACATCGCAATTACCTACAACACCAACCTAGATCCCGACTCACACGATAGGGCCTGCCACCACAGCATGGTGGGCTCCCAATATGCCACTCATTGTGCATCCTGCGCAAATGCCCCATCATCCCCATCATCAAAGCTAGGTCCTGCAAGTGCTAAACCTAGTTGTAGGATCGTTGTTTGTGCCCTCGGCTACACAAACAGCATATTCGATAGCGCAACCAATGGTGGTTGCCCCATCCGCACCAACTACTGAATGGTGGAAGCCACAAGCGGGACTGCCTACAAGGACCATCTCGTTAGCACCAACCATCGGCCAAGCTGCCACCTCTGGCCACCCGATGTGGCCCCTCCTGCCGTTCCACAAATAACCTTGTTGTCTACGGGTCTGGACCAAGCCTTCTAGCTCATTCAGACCCTTATAGAAGAGGTCAAGCATCTCAAAGCTGCTAGTTCTGACATGGTACAAGTCATGGATTTCTACCATGACGATCCTATTAGTCCAGTACTCCCTGTCTTGTCGTTGCCACCTAGGATGCCCCTTCCCCATTTTACAAAATATAATGGGGAAGGTGATCCCAACGCCCACCTCGTCACTTTCAGGTTAGAGTCCTTATTACTGTAACAATGGACGCATACTATAATCCATGTCTTTGCTATGTCCTTAACGGGCAAAGCTCTGGACTGGTATTGAGCACTCCCATGTGTTTCCATCTCAACTTTGGAAGAGATGTTAATTGAGTTTGTGACTCATTTCAAATACAATCTGAAGTCGGAGGTCACGTTGGACCAGCTTATGGGAGTCAAGCAAGACCCGCTCAAGTCGGTTCAAAAGTTTATACAACAGTGGAGCACTACTTTGAATGAAATCCACGAACCCATCGCGGAAGCCCATCTACTGGAAATCTTCAAGGGAGCGGTCAACGACTTTATCAAGTTTAAGCTGTATTATCTCGCTCCCCATTCCCTCAGCCAAGCCTTTGCTTAGACTAAGAGCATCCAGGATGCTGCGGAGGCTAGTAAGGATCCGACGTATGTAGTCTACAAAAATGCCCATAGCAAGGGCAAGGATAAAAGCAAAGCTACCACAACGACAGTAGCGGCGGTTGCCGAGGGGGCCAAGAAGAAAAACAACAACAACAAGAAAAAAATTGTGAAGCCTGCCAAGTCGACAACTAGCTCAAATGACTCCAATCAAGAAGCTCCTTTCGCCCCCAAAGTAACTCCACAACCAAGGCCAAAATTTGAGCGTAAGGATCGCTCAAATTACACAACTCTACCTGTGAAGCCTTCAGAACTTCTGAAGCAATTACTGGGAATCGGTCATATTCGACACAAGGTGGTGTCCGAGGAGGCTCTGAAATGTCATAGGCGCCATTGTGAGTTACTCAAGAACCCCTCCTTGGCCCAACCTAATGAACCGCCAGTTCCCAAGAACTTTAGACTAGATCGATTTTATGACTACCATCAATTGTGTGGTCATGACATGGATTACTGCTGGGCATTGAAAGATGACATTCAACATATGATTGATCAAGGTGACCTGATCTTAGATAGCAGTAGTCCAGCTCGCCTAGAAAACCAAGCCATGCATGTGTACCAAGACCCATTAAATGCAAATAACGTAGGGTACACAATCAATGTGGTAGGAGCATAGGGCGATAATCGGGCATAGCCGAAGCAGCCTTTCATGTTGTGAACGTATCCTCGCTCGCCCCAAATAGCAGATCCATCTGCATCGACAAGTGGTGCTCCAAGGCAACCTTTTATCCTTCAAGCCCCTTCTCAGATAACNGGTGCTCCAAGGCAACCTTTTATCCTTCAAGCCCCTTCTCAGATAATTTCTCGACAGCCCGCTGTCAGTAAAGTTGCGACTCAGCCCACGCCTACGCCTAAGGCACCCTTTGTCATTAGGGTGCCAAAACCATCAACCACCCCTCTTGTGCAGGGGCAAACCTTCAAGTCAATCTCCCGATCCCAACTTAACAGAAAAGGAGAAGGAGGTATGACAACTGGTACAGCCAAGGACTATCTTACGCTGGGGTTTCCCAAGCCTAAACCCCTCGATTCTGTACCCTTGGACCCATTTTCTAAAATGACGAAGTTACGCAAACACAACCATCTCCTCCTAGCCAAAAGAAACACAGCCTTCGACCAAATGTTACTCCTCCTCGAGAAATTTGTCTCTTAGGGAGAATGGAAGAGGTAAAGAGTGATAGGTAGCTCGATCGTGGGCAGGATCTCTTCGATGCCTTTACGCAAGTCAAACTGGCTCTAAAACAAAAAAATACAACATTGAGCCTTTATGACTTACTCATGACGTCACAAAAACATCGTGAGGCTATGGTTCGTATGCTAACATCCATACTCGTGGATGAGAGCCTGCCAGTAGATGAAGAAGCAATTCATTCCATTATGATTTCTTTCGCAGCTGAGAAGCCTGTGCCTTCCTTGTTGACCTTTCGCGATGAATCCATTAAGGATGACCTAGAGAAGGGTTAGGTGACAACAGTGTCCATGTTCATCATCATCCAGGTTGGCCAACACTGAATTCCGAGAGTACATGTAGATGATGGGGCGGCCACTAATGTCATTCCATATCCCATAGTGGATAAGTTAGGTTTGATCAATCAGATCAGTCCTACCATAATGTCGTAAAGTCATTCAACAGGGCACAAGTGCAAGTTAAAGGGATGGTTCACATCAACTTTGTGGTAGGGGAGCAGTTCCCCATAGACACAATGTTTATTATCATCGAGGAGATGCCTGGCTTCAACTTGATCCTGGGGAGATCTTGGCTGGCTTAATTGAGGGTCGTTTCATCACCTATCCATCAGGAGATCCATCTACCCTACGCAGGAGGAGAAGTGGTCATCCATGATGATGAAATAACCCCTTAGGCTGTTAATAACATAGAAACGGAACAGGGGTCAGAAATCGAAATGCCTGAAGATCAGTCCCCTGTCCAAATACTCGAACAAGCCGAAATAGTGGCCGATGACAGCCTAACTTGGGCTGAACTACCATTCTAAAAGGAAGATTGTGGCGTGAAGGAAAAAGGTCATAAATCCCCTCGTCTTTACGCGTCACCAAAAATAAAAGCAATTAGGAAGCAATTACAAACTTAGCAAGTAAATCTAGTTATCTAACTGCCATGTAGTTTACATGTACTTTTTCATTAGCTATCCTATTTTTGCTTACAAATAAGCTATCCTATTTTTGCTTTACAAACACTAATTACATTTACACATATATTTTTACGCTTCCACCAGCTATTCTCATTTACGTTTATGCTTATATTTTTTACGCTTCCACCAGCTGTCTTTGTTACTCTTAACTTTATCTAAAACTAATCATGTATGCTTTAGGCTTGAATTACCCATGGCCCGAAATGGCCTAAAATTAATTGCAGCCTGCCAGGGCTTAAAACTGGCGACTTAGTGTTATTTATTTTATTCTTCCACACATATAGCAAGGGCCCAAAATGGCCTTAAACTATCCAGGACCCAAAATGGCCTTAAACTATCCAGGGCCCGAAATGGCCTTAAACTATCCATGGCCCGAAATGGCCTTAAACTATCCATGGCCCGCAATGGCCTTAAAACTACCTATTTAAATCACAATTTATACTTGAACTAGTCAAAGGTTCGAAACGGCCTAAAACTAGCGATCTCATTTACGCTTTGCACTTGAATTACCTAGTGGCCTGCAATGGCTTTAAACTAGTAACTTCATTTATGCTACACACTTAAAACTATCTGCGGTTTGTCATAGCTTCAAAAAATATTCATTTATGCTTGCATAAAACGAAAACAACAAAAGAACATTAAATTCAGACCAAATTTGCATTAAAGTGTTAAAGAAAAATATTGTCTTTTGTTTCGTCCCATCATAAAAAAAATGAACTGTGGCTAATACAGCCACACTATGCATCTCCTTTATCCCCACTGTTGCCTGTATCCCTTAGCTCCATCTCTACTTTGAGCAAATCATCCTCATAGGGGCCACATTTTTCAGGTGGCATTTTTTCGTGAAAGTGGCCGTCCCTGCTAGGCTCTTCTGCATGAGGTTGCTCGCCATGGCATTGATCATCACCATTACGCTCTGTCCCTTGCAAACCCTCTTCGTGAGGACCGTTATCCACATTATGTTCATCTCGCTGAGGAACCTCCTTAGGTCGTTCCTGCAATTAGACATAACATGCATATTGACATTGCGATCAAAACTAGGTATGACGAAAAGTGTAATAAAACAACAACTCACCTATGAAAGTCCTACATCAGTAGCAAACGGGATTTGTTCTAAGCCAACCCACAGACGTTGCATAATTTCGTCCTTGGTAAGCTCAGACCAAACCGCATCTCCTAGATTAGCTCCAGCCTTGACCTTCCCTTTCTCCACAGGAGTCCATCGAGGTGGTTCAGGGAAGAAGGAAGGGACAGTTGTCTCCCCCTAGGAAGAGTCATTTCCCTTTCTGGGGAAGCACTTACCATCACTTGCTCTTGAAACCTTTCAAATGCACTGGAAGCACCAATTACGTTGAGGAATAGTCGAAGAGACTGAGCCTTAACGACAGAGTCCCTGTAATGTTGATGATAGGCAGTGTTCTTGCTTATAGACATATTTATGGTCTTTCTGCATCTACCCCCATTCTTGCACACTCACGCTAAAGTCCTTCCAGTCTTGATTTTTCTGAGCTAGGAGATCCATTTGCATCCTCTGCTCGACCAGTTCATGGCTGGTCTGGACACTATTTTGGATGATCATCCGATAACGGGCATAGTCTACAACAGTCGTCTGCCAGTCCTTATTGCTCGTCCCCTGAGCTTGCAGGAATTCTTTTCGTGACCTCAAATCCCCCACTTCATCACCTAGAGCCACCCTCTCCTTCTCCGACCTTTGCAGTCTCTTCCAAAGGTCTTCGTTTACGCTCTGACATTCTCATAAGGAGCGAGTTGAGCGTATAGCACATTTACGCATCTCGTCATAAATGTTATGCAGCACGATAGTCGCTTCCAATGAGGGTTCGATGGCATCTACATCAATAGGCTACGGATCCCATTTGAGTTGAGCTCCTAATAACATAAAATGGCGGTTCGGCATAATTAGATAACATAATACCACAATGGAACAACTTCTACGTAATGATTGTGGTGTACCCGCTTCAAGATCAATTTGCTCTAAGGGACCAATCATATCTTGGACGACGACTTCCATAAAGGCAAATTTATTAGGAAATTCGCCCTAGGATCGAGTCACCACTGTTGACAAGTGTACGTCCTGGTCACCTATGATGCAGAACGAGTTCCATATAATGACATAACTAAGACATTATGATGACCAGTATAACCTCTAGAAGTAATTGTCTAGAGTTTAGTATGCTATAAAAGTTAACCTCACTAAGTCATAAATCATTTACCTCTTCTTGTATTGGCCGAAAGGACTTTGGCATCTTCCACTTTTGCTCCCTTCTCGCACGCAGGGACCTGCACGCTGCTTGCCTTTTCGACTGGAGCCTCTTCTTCCAAAGCGGGGCCTCTTCCTCGCACCACAAGACCATAGCCCCTATTTCAAGGGTTAACCTTTCCACAGCCTTCTCCTTCGCTGTCACACAACATCCTCAGTTAACACAGGAGTTCAACAAATATTATGCAACACAAAAGTATCTATACACAACATAACTGTAATTATTAGCACATTTCTTTGCTTACCTGCTAGAGGATTACTCCTAAGAAACCTGACCTGCATCTTCTGCCTCACACCACTCGCTGGCTCGATAGGGTCCTCGGTCAAACAAGGTTTCTTCCGTGGCATCGACGAGTCCACAATCTCAGTTGCCAGGCACTTCCCCCTCGATGCATTGCTAGTGTAGAAGGGGAGCGCACCACCCACGCTATCTTGACCCCATGTTCGAGGTGCCACCATGTTTCTAGTCGTTACTGACAACGACTTCCCGATTCCTTCAGGAGGGTTTTGTGACCGGATAGTGCTGAAAACATGGGAAATCCACGGTTTAGAAATTTGGCTATGGTCCTGCTGCACCCAGACTCCATTTCTTTGGACTACCAGAAACTCGACAAAATGTCGGAAGCAAGCTATGAAAAAGAAAAAATGCACATTGAAATGGGACTCAAGCTTCTTACGAAGATTGACCATTTCAACGCCCAGGCCTTTGGCAAAATAGCTGACCCAATTGAATCACGTCCCCTCCTCCATAACCTCTTGCATAATTTGGGCCTGCTCGATAGTGAGGAATCTCCCTTGGGAGAGGATCTTATGGAAGGCCCAGGCTCAGAAAAGGGGGCAAATGGTGTTGGCCACTTCCAACTCGATCCCATTGGCAGGAATTCCTTTAGCCTTCTTCTTAACCCCTAGCCACTCCTCTATCTCTTCCTAGTACTTAGTGCTCCTCTTCATCTTTTCCTCTATAGGAAAGCCATCGGAGGGAACCCCAAAGAGATCGGCGAACAACTGAGCGTTGATGTCAAAATTTACACATGCGTATGCAGAGATGCTCAGCTTCTTCACTAAAGGAGTTGAATAAGGTCAACATCTCACCTGTAATAACATCAGGGGTTATGGCCAAGAAGAGGTCCATCAGTCCAGCCTCCCAAAGGTTATTGGTCAAAACAACTGGGGCCGCTCTATGGTCAAGCCAACATTGTGTCTCCTTTATATCACCATAGCGGAAAAAGAGATTTCTCGCCTCGCGACCAGAAGCCATGATTGTGATCTCCCGTGATTCACTGACTACTCACATAAAATAATAGTTAAGCTGAGGTAACAAAAAATGAGACAACTTCATATATCATCACTAACTGATAACATTGATATAATTCAGCATCATAATAGAGTTTACCAGGTCTGAATGGTAAAGGAAACGGAGGGATTTTCCTTTGCACGTCTACGATAGTGAAGGGAGGATCCAAGGTCCATTTCGTATCGAGCCATCCAAGATTTCTACATCTAGAAAAGAAGTCAGCATAGCAGGTTGGGTATTTTGGAATTTCGAACGCTAGTTGTCCCATGACAGCGGCCCGTACGTTGCTAATAGAGGTAAATTCACTTATAGCCCTTTCAGTCAATGACAATGTATCATTATCGCCCAGGAGACCGATGTCATTGATGAAGAATCTACATCATGGAAGATGAGTGAAATCTTTATGCTCAACGTAAATTTAAATAGTAGTTAGCGTGTTTCCACACATCGAAAGGACACAAATCTAAATTCTTACCCACCTACGTAATACACGGTACCAGGTGGGTTCTGGAAGTCGGTTGTGAGGTGATGGGCCACGAACAGAGTATTGTAGGCATGATAACAGTTGAATCTAGGCATCTCCCAGACCCAGCTCAAATGCCTCAAACCTTTGGCGCTTTGTTCACGATCTTGCACCTGCACAGTTTCAATCATGCTGTTTGTCAGGAACGCCAAGATGCTCTGTGTTGAACCAACTAGTAGCGTCTCCAAAATAGCAGTAGCTACATCACCTGGTAGATACGACTACACGATTATGCTATAATTACAAAGCAAAAACTGCAAAAACCCCTGTGCACCCCTTCGGAACCACACCGCCTCCTCCTTTATACGAGCATGAGAAGGAGGAACATTGGCCGTAGGAACATGCATGCAGCATAGAATGCCTATGATGTCTAAAATGATTAGGACGGGCTTTAACATAATACTGCACAATGAACACGTATTACTATTAGGCAAAACATTTAGACATGAACATTCATCATGCTACAATAGGGTTCTTCTAATTCCCAGAAAATTACAGATTCCACTGGAAACGCATGGCCAGAACTGCCCAAACCCTTGCAACAGCTCAAGGTCTGTCTCTGACAACGACGATGAAAGCAACACTGCGTATTACTCTAGCGTAACATGTAACTATTACGGGAATGAAGGAAAAGAAAACAAAACCCTGATTATGCTACCCATAGGTACAATACCTAGATTTTTCGATTATACACTACGTTTGCCCAGTATTACTCAATGTTACCTAAACCCTCGTAACAATATGAGGTTCGTCTCCAACAGTGAAGACAAAGGTAATATCGCAAACCACAATAGCTTAGTTTTCGTAAACAGATATTAACACTCAACGCAACATGCACATTCAGAAAAATACATATAACTACAATGCTACAACAAATATAACAATAGTGTAAAAGAGTGGACGACGACTTAACGGTTAAGCAGAGTAACTTCCTGAGCCTCGACTCTAGCCTGCGAAGCCCGCTGCAAACTCTCCTACACTTTGTCAATCTTTGCCAGTTTAGCATTCTTCCCTTTAACCTTTGGTGCCATAGTTGCAATCGAAAGAGTTTTCACAAAATCATCTATTTACGCCTTGCTTCCACTCCTTTTCTGCTATAGCCAGATCCAAATTCATGATATTTGTAACCTGTTTTGAGTATGAGCCACCGGTTAATAAACAAAATGCTTAAAGCTAACTTTTCTTTCTGCCCGATCGATGTGGAACTTTCCTAAAATGCTGGTGTCAGTATGACATGAAACATGAAGACCAGGGCATTAATTTTGTAGATATCGTATGGATCATGGTCCAAAACAACCCTAAACTAATACATAATTTATCATCTCGTAATCCAACCGCATTAACTACGGTCTATACAAAGATTCAAATTTCACAACACGCTAGACACGCCACGTCGCATCTTTCATCTTATTTCATACGCTAGCATCTAGGAAGCCTAGCTCATCATCGTTTTATAAATTGTGCATATTTGTAACGGTCCACTAAGACCTTAAACTGGAAGCCTCTTTAATATGCAACCTTGACGCAGAAAAATAATGTACAACTTCCATTTTTGGCATTTTTTACAGGGCGAGTCGCAAATGGAGGCAGATTTATCCACACCCTTAACCTTAATAGGCCCATATAGGGAGACCATTAGATAGCTTAATTACACGCTAATAAAAATAGACCCTTCCCTTTGTGACGCAAGGATAGCAACATCAAAAATATGCCCAGATTAGCCAGAACATCTGGCCCGAACTCTGGACCTAGAGGCTGGTGATGTGACCAAGGACCCTCTCAACGAGATCCTTATGGTTACACATAAAGGAAAAAATAAAACTCTCAGGGTTAGTTCCCTTATAGACCAATAGACACAGAGTGGCATAATGCAAGTGCTCCAAAATAACGCTACTGTATTTGTGTGGTCATATGAAGACATGTCGGGATTAGACCCAAGATTAATACAACATAACATAATTTTAGACCCATGCATCAAAGCAATTAGACAGAAGGCATGAAAGATTAAGCTATAAATCATGCTAGTAGTGTGTAATGAAATCACCAAGCTATATCAGGCTGGTTTCATTCGCGTGGTTGATTACTCAGACTGGGTGTCCAACATCATAGTTTTTACTAAGAAAACGGGAGGCATACGCATCTGCATAGACTTTTGGGATCTCAACAAAGCCATGATTGAGGACAATTTCCCATTACCGAGTATCGACCAATTGATTGATACAATAGCCGATCACGTGCTTCTATCCTTTATGAATGGTTTCTTAGGTTATAATCAAATTCGTATTAACCCAGAACATCAATTGACCACAACATTCATGACGCCTTGGGGGACTTTCTGTTACACTATGATGCCTTTTGGGCTAAAAAACGNTGGGGGACTTTCTGTTACACTATGATGCCTTTTGGGCTAAAAAACATCAGGGCAACGTATTAATGAGCCATAACATACATCTTTAGCGACTACCTCATAGGGAGATTGAATGAGTATGTAGATGACATAGCTGTCAAATCTATAAAGTCATAAGATCATTTAGAAGACTTGAAGTTAGTCCTTAAACGATGTCTCAAACACGACTTATGACTCAACCCAAAGAAATGTGTGTTCGGAGTCAAGACCAGATGCGTGTTGGGGTTTTAAGTATCAGAGACTGGCATCCAAGTCGATCCTAACAAGGTTAAATCCATCGTTGAGTTAACGCCACCTACAAACCTTAAGGAATTACGTGGGTTGTAGGGCAAACTACAATTTATCAGGCGGTTCATTTTGAAGTTAACAGATAAATTACATCCCATGCAACATCTCCTCAAGAAGGGTGTTAATTTTGAATAGACCAATGACTGCTAGCATACATTTGACGACTTAAAAAGGGAGCTACAACACTTACCAACTATTTTCCCGCCACAAAGGGATCAGCCTTTTTACATTTATCTAGCAAACTCAGATGTGTCTATAGCTACGTTACCTTGCCAAAAAAGGAACGATGGGTTAGAAGCCCCTATTTATTACCTCAGTCATGCTCTATTTGTGTATGAAACAAGGTACAATGAAGTGGAGCGTAACTATTTGGCATTGGTTTTTGCAGTTAAAAAATATAGGCATTATCTTTTCCGCAGTGAGGTCAACATAATTTGTAAAAAAAACGTTCTGCAGGCTATCTCAAACAACTTGTATGAGAGTAGTAGGATAGCTCACTAGAAAGCTATCATATCCGAATTTGATTTACATTATGTTGACCAATCATCCACCAAAGGTCAGGCTATAACTAACCAGCTAGCGACATCACCTATTAAAGATCATGCTACAATAGAGCCATAATTTCCAGATGAGCATGTACATAGTTTAAGCCCTGTATCAACAGGACTTGAAGCAACATTATACTTTGACAGAGCTTCAACTACTAGAGGCGGCAGTGTTGCTGCTGGTATTACACTTTCCCCTGAGGATGTGCATCCATTGGCTTACCGCTTGGCCTTCCCTTGTACAAACAATGTAGTAGAGTATGAGGGGCTCTTCAAAGGATTGTTGATAGCTAGAGAACGCAACGTTCAACACCTATGATCCGAGGCGATTCGATGCTCGTCATCAATCAAATCACAGGAGTCTACGCCTGCAAAGCTATGCATCTACAACCCTACTATGATATGGCTAAAGATCTCCTGAAACAATTTGTGACAATCAATGCCTCACACGTGCCGTGTAACGAAAACGTTGTGGCCGATGCACTGGCAACATTGGCATTAAACGTGCCACCACACTTTTTTGCCACTTGGCCCACTTTAATGATGGAATGTACAGACCCGGTCATTTAAGCAATGCAGCTTTCTTCATTAAACATGGAGGGAATGCTAGAATGGTATGACAACATTAAGACTTACCTTCTACATGGCGAACCACCACACGAGCTAACACATGCACAAAAAGATGTAGTGCGCAAGCGTGCTAGGCAATACGTCATCATCGGATATAGTACTCTCTGTAGATGCTCTTTCGATGGGGTATTGCTAACCTACATTAATAATGATCAAGCACAGTAAATAGTTAGCAAAGTCCACAAGGGGCTGTGTGGAGGACATGTAGCCCCGCGAGCCATGCCGCTAAAATCAGGTNTGTGTGGAGGACATGTAGCCCCGCGAGCCATGCCGCTAAAATCAGGCGCCTAGGGTACTATTGGTCGTACATGGAAAGAGATTGCCTTACCAAAGTTAAGACGTGTGTTACGTGCCAGCATTATGCAAAACTAATACACGTGTCACCAACCGAGTTACATACTACACAAATTACTTGGCCATTCCAATGGTGGGGACTAGATATCATAGGTCCCATCGTGCCTAAATCTTCCGTAGGACATAATTTCATTATCATCACCACTGAGTACTTCACAAAGTGGGTTGAGGCTATCCCCCTATGGAAGATTACATCTAAACAAGTCTACCATTTCATCTTAGACAATATTGTAACTAGATTTGGACTTCCTATGACTATTGTGACTAACAACGGGCCACAATTTAGTAGCATAGAAATCAAATATTTTTGCGATAATCTTGGTATCAAGCAATCTTTTTCTTCATCCTATTACCCTTAAGCAAATAGTCAAGCAGAAGTAACAAACAAAGTAATTATCAATCTACTTAAGAAGATGCTCAAAAATAACAAAAAATGATGGCATGAAAAAATCCTCTACGTGCTATGGACATATCATACGACATGTAGAACAACTATAGACAGAATGCCCTACAGCTTAGTCTATGGATCCGAAGCAGTGTTGCCCTTGGAATTACAGGTTCCCTCATTATGAATGGTCCTCTCCACGATTATAAATGAGACTCAACACAATGAGTTTAGAATCATGGATTTAGACTTAGTGGAGGAGAAATGCATCCAGACGCTCGACACCATTGAAAGATATCAGGATAAACAGAGACAAAAGAATTGGCACAACTTGCATTAACGATCGATCAAGAAAGGAGACTTAGTTCTCAAGGTCGTTCGTGAACCAGTAGGCAAATTCTCTGCAAACTGGAAAGGCCCTTTCTTGGTCATCGGCACATACGGTAATGGAGCATTCAAGTTAGCGGATATTGACGGCAACGAGCACCCGAACCTAGTGAATCATCTGTACTTGAAGCAGTATTACGTCTAAACATTGAATCAACTCAAACACAAGGTAATAAACATCTGCTATGATGTAAAATTGGCAAAGTTGTATACATCCACTATGACATAAAATTGGCATTCCTTTCATGCGTTCGCCAAGATGCTAAACTGGCAAAGTTTTTGACTATCCGCCATGACGTGAAACTGGCAAGGTAAGCATATGTCTACTGAGATACTAAACCAGCATAGACTTATCTCTGGGTCACGACATAAAATTGATACCCACAACACGGTCTGCTGGGACCATAAACTAGCTCTTCCACCATCCGCTACGATGTAAAACTAGTGGGTTTCAGTCTGCCCAGACATTAAACCGGGATCACAGCCTGCTAAGGTTTAAAACCAGCAACAAAAATCAACCAGGACTGAAAACTAGAACCCGTAAATAGATAATCCACAAAGCAAGCGAGCGTGATCACTCTTGCACTACATCCCTACCAGATGGAATGGGTAAGGCATTGAAATAAATGCAACGTCTCTACCTCACTGGCATCCTACTGATTCCTTGAATAGGCTGAAAGGCATGCTAATAACCCCTCGGAGATGTTGCTACGATAGCTGCCTTGTAGTTGCAGCTCCTAGGATCAACTTCACCACTTGGGGCACCGAAGAAACTATGGTCATCCATAGTCTCAGCGGCCCCCATCCATCGTCGTTACCAAACTTCAGCTTAGCAAATTCATCTGACTTGTTCTTTGCCCAGTCATTTGAGCAAGATGAATGTGGCTATTGATGGTGGTTTCATGAACCACGGCATCAAAATTGGGACCCTTACTCCTTGTTATGGTCCTTGTTTTGTGGCATACGTTCTCCTTTTCCCTTTGGACAACACTTGTTTCAACAGCCTCCCTCTTTAGCGATTAGGATGATTGCTTCTGCGTTCTGCTTTCTGTTATGTTTTGCAAGTTACTTGGTACGACAATGTTGATTGAGAATGCATTCATTAGAAGGTGAGGTGTCACAGCATCCTAAAGTGGTTGCTTAGACTAGCCTAGCTACTTAGGAGTGCAAACCCTAGCTCTCCCCCCATTAGATACCTTACTTCGCTTCCTCCTTCCCTTGTCCTCACAATCGCCTTTACCCTCTTCTTGGATTGTAAAGAGCATGAACATTCAATAAAATTCTTTTGCATCATCGTGTCCATGAACTAGTGCAACGCAACTTGCCTAGTGGAATGTAGTTAAAACAAAGGGGGGCAAAGCTTGGCAAAATGGATGTAAAACAACTCATCCAAGCCACGCTGGCAGAACACAGCTCGTCCGCGCAAGCCCTTCATATACAATATGATGGCGTAACCTCTCGCAAATACATTCGCAAAAGGACAAAATGACTTGTTCGCAAAAGTTTCATGTTCACATGCTTAAGTCTTCCCCGAACCTCCCTCCTCTTACTTATATAAAATCCCTTCTACGCTTTTTCCCTACCCTGCTTTTGCACTTCCAGGTTTGATAGAGTGACATTTGAGTAATCTCCGATGGACGCTGTTGGTGCCTTTACCTCTCTGGTGTTTCATATTCTTTGTCGACATCTTTCAGGCAAGCCCTCTAAACGTCAATAAAGAGGGGTCATTGAAACACCATAAACATTTTGAGGCCTCGACGGTTTGGAAAAATCTAGCGATTCAAGCAAGGAGTCGCGACAAGGTGTAGCACAGTACAATTAAATTTCAGAAGATAGAACAAAACGATGGGTGCACGGCAGCAAGCCTTCAACTTTGCGAGTTTTCTATGTTTCAAAAATCTTAACTTTTAGCATACTACACTGCATTACGCAACATAGCGTAACATCACGTTACGTAGCATAATGTCAAAGGCAGTCCACCGCAACATCAAAGATGGCAAACATTCAATACTTTGACGATCGAGCAAAAATCTCAAGGCTTAGACAATGATCTGCAGCATGCCACACATTTTAGCAGGTTTTCTTTCTCGGTTAAGGGGCCTATTACACTACGTTACGCAGTGTGGTGTAATAAAACCCCAGAAGGATTAATCAGAAATAGAGGAAGCACGATGACAACACTTCCATTTTTCACAGGATTCGCTATTTTACTCTGAATTACGCTATGAGACGTAATTTAGCATGATGCAACATAATCTGGCATGGTGCAGCGTAATACAAACAAAGAAAAAAGTAGTATAATACGAGCATCAGCAGTTCAAATGTCACGATATGCTCTCTAGCGTATTGCAGCATAATCAAAGAACAACTTATCACCAAAGCCCAAACAATAGTGCTTTACGATGTGCTACGCTATATGGCGCCGCAAGCTTCAACAACAAACACATCAAGTCAACGACATTGTGCAGGTTCAGGACATGTGTCATCTAAACCACATTTTTCTCCTGACCCTAATCTTATAAATACTCTAATCGACAAAGATCAAAGGGTTGGCAAAAAATTTCTCCTAAGATTAACAGATTTTCTTTGTGGACGATTTTTTTTCTTCCATTGACAATTGTTGACAAATTTTAGTAAGGAGTAACAAGAAAACAAAGAGGATCAGTAATCGCAAGAATATCAACAATGATCAGTAAGAACCTTTGGTTAGGAATAGCTGTTTGGTGGACATTCTGCTTCGGGACCAACCTCCTTGTACACAAATCCGCTAGAACAAGGTAGATCGACCTTTGCTTGCTTCATCTTTGAACAACCTTCTTGTTGTTGGCGTGTACTTTGCTTAAATCGAAGTATGCTTGTAATCATTGTATCTAATATATTTGGTTCGTGAGTTGAATCCCAGATCTTGGGATTTCCTGCGTTCTAAATCTAATCTCTTGTCTCCTATTTACATGAATCTCGAAAACCGCTTGAAATCGATTACATCGTTTTCAATTATCTTCGGAGTTAACAATATTATATCTTCTCATAAAGAACCATCAGTTTGTCATCTAAATATCACAAAATTTTTACTGATCAGGTAAGTCCTTGTCTGATCAACAAGACCATTTAGGGCACCTCAGATTCGTTTTCTCTCCAGCATGGTCCTCGCACGGATTCGGGGTTAGAACTGTGTACATGGACTTTCGTTTGGTATTTCCAGCAACTGACGTTTTCCGTTGTTACAATGTCCAACTGACATTACTACACTTCGGGAAGGCTCCACACTGATCGGACATGAAAACAACAAGTCTTCACTATCATGCTTATAAGTAGATGGTTCGTCCTCAAGGTAAACTACAAGTGTAGTGAAGTTGAGTTAGGCTAAAGCAGAAGGAAAGCGTATGTTGATGATTTTGTAAAGGTTATTCAGGCGTAACAATGGCACCAAAGACTAAACGAAAACATGCCAAGTTGGCTAGGATTGATGAAGTACAGGAAAGTTTGGGGTAAATTTCGAAGGCGTGAGTCAAAACTCGAGAGGCTTCTCCACTCGTCCAGTAAGTCGTTCTTCACCTTCCTTGTGTGATATATGCGTTGGGTCATTTTCATTATCATTGTACTATAATTTGTATTTGTTTCGAAAGTGTGCAATGTGCTGGGTGTCAATACCTGCTTGCGTTAGTTACGCTATGGGAGTTTGTAATATTACCTCCATCGCCATTATCAGAGATAGACCTTACACCATCGTAAGGGTTTGGGTGATCGCAAGTAATGTTGTACAAACACAACACGTAATTGATCAGGAGTCTAGGTGTTTTTACCCTTGCGTAGCACAAGCGGGGTTTCGTTGTCTTGCCCGTAATTGTTGTGCGTTACACTAGGGCGATATGTCGTATTACCTTTTCGCCGTTGTCATAGATAGACCTCAGTGTTGCATAACGGATTCTTGTGAGCTTTTTCAATTTTTTTTGGCATTGTTAGCAGGTCTAAACTATTTTCTAATGGCAATGTGTTTTATTATAAAGGATCACGCTAAGGCCCATTCTGATCGTTTTGGACATTGTGGGCATTCTATGCTATCTAAATGTCCCCTTGGCCAATGTTCCTCCTCCCCATGCTCATGTAGGGGGAGAGGCAGTTTGGTTCTGAATAGGTGCATGGGAGTTCCTGCAGTTTTTGTTGCGTAACTTTAGCGTAATTGTTTGGTTGCATCTATCGACTGAGATGACTACTACAATTTTGGAAACGCTGCTGGTTGGGTCAACATAGAGCATCTTAACGTTTCTTATGGATGAATCAATCGAGGCCGTAGGTGGGAGGGATTGTGAATAGCACATCAAGGGTTTGAGGCGCTTATCTTGGATCTGGGAGATGCCCAGGTTTAATTGTTATGATGCCTACAACACGTTGTTCGTAGCTCATCATCTGATCACCTATTTTCAGAACCAACCTAGCACCATGTATTATGCCGATGGATAAGTGTTGTCAAGGTGCTATGATTTGTTAACTGCTATATGATTTTGTGTTAGATATTGTACCACCTGAAATCGTCGGTCACCGGCTGGAAGGAAACAAAGACCGTGGGATCGCAGGACGCGCACAGAAGACCCTGCCTTCGCCTGAGGGCGAGTTGGAATGCACGAAGGCAGAGTACCTTTGGTGGTCCGCACGCGGATCAGACAATGATTTACCCGCACGTATGCCGAAATGCTATACGCTGGGTTATGCGTAAACAGCGTAAACGGGTGTAAACGAGAGCATAAACGATGTAGCAGATATGGACAGGGCGTAAACGTAAACGAGCGTAAATAGAAAACATGCAAGAAATTAGCATAAACTGTAAACAATGGTATTACAGAGGCAAAGTACAGTGCACTGGTCTAACGCAGTTGTGGTGAACACAAGGCGGATGAAAAGCCCCGGTGAATGCAGGGACAACTAGGCTTGTATACGCTGTAGGCGCGGCATAGAGACTACGCACGGCGTACAGGTTTTCCAGCGTGAGAGGATTTTGGCTCTGGTGCACAACGTAATTGCTCCTAGGTATCTCTGGGATTTTTGCCAACTGACCCTGTTGAAGTGGAAAATCAGGGTTTTTATACCGGTTGTTACGCTAAACTCGAGTTAGGAGACACGTGGCACGTTGACCAGATGCGTACACTTTACAAAAATATAATATATTACATCTGTTAGGCGTATATGCTGGGCATATACGCTGCATCAGGCCAGCATATACGGTGGGCGTATATGCTGAATGTGCAGGGCGTGTGGACTTGGGTGGAGATGCTGCGGACGTTGGGCGTATACGCTGATGGATGCGGGCGTATACACTGACGGTTGCCGACTTGCTTCAATTCTTGCTCTTCGGTGTTGTCTTCATTCTGTCTTTGGAGATCTTGTCGTCGGGCGTATGCATTTGTTGTTCGTGCAGGGTGTGAATGTGAGACGTGTACACTAGACGTGCACGCCGGGCGTATACGCTGTGAATTTGAGCGTATACGCTGAGCATTTGAGCGTATACGCTGGTATTGTGCACTTGGGCGTATACGCTGGGCGTACACGTTGGAACTGCATACTTAGTAAAAATTAAGCATTTGATCTCCGAAGTTTCCATGTTTGTGACCAAATGTAGCTGTGGTTGTTTGGAGTCCTGGGGACTTGCTTGGTGTTGGACAAGTATTAAGCTCCAAATTTTGTGGTGTTTCATTGGCCCCTCTTTGTTGACGCTTGGAGGAATCGACCCCAGAAGCGTTGACAAAGAAGTGCAAAACACCACAAGCAACTGGATGTAGACCTTGTCCTTCGCCACTTGACTAGACGTCATCGCACCGTGTTCAGTAGTACATGGGATCGGGAAAGTGGAGTTTCATATCTGGGGGGTCATGGGGATTGTGAGGATTGATAACGGATCCAGGGGATTGTGCTGGGGAAAAGGGATGCTCTAGTGTGCAGCATGCTAATCCTTGTCAATGGCCATTGTTTAGCAGACTCGGAGTTCAGACATGCGATGTGCGTCCTTTGGCGGAACAAGTCCCTTGGTTAGCGTTCAGGGGAACTTGTTGGAAAGACCAAAGCCACGGGAGGATGTGTTGCATTCTCTGGAGGAACAGGGTTTGTGTTTAATGTTTAAGGGGGAGCCTGTTGATGGATAGCCAAAGCCATGCAACTGGATGCTTCTTGATTGTTTGGACATGAGTACTTGGTTTTTAGATGACTGCCTTCCTACCTAGGGCTTATATGGGAGGCGTCAAGGGTCTCGGTTTCTTTTTAGCGTAAATCTTGTACTCATGCTCAGGTGCCAGGCTGTGTGTTGCAACTGCTGTAACGTGTTGCAGTGTGCAACAACGTGCTCAAGAAGTTTTGAATGTATTCAGTGTATTGGAGGTCAAGAAATAGATGGTGAGTATACCGGGAATGGGAATGTACTAGTGAACGGTTTGATGTAGTCTCACCATGTGTGCTGCGAACATTGTACCATCTTGCTGCTTGCGATGAGGTGCATTCTTGTGCAAAAGCCACTGGGTGTCATCCTGCAAACATAACTCCAAGGGGACAAGAAAACCATGAGTGGAGAAGTGAGCTCAGATTTACATGGCCACAGACGGAACAAAGATACTGGAGGAGGTTCTGAGCACTGTGTATGAATGGCGGCGATGTTGAGGAGCTTGTCGGACGGTGAGTGATGCAGTAATTCTGATGAGTGAGTGTGGCTATGAAGTGAGAGCTGGAGATGAACGTGTCAGTTTATAGTATTAACGGACTATCATGGGTTAGTTTTATGTCGTAACCCGTCGGACATTGCCCGTTTAGTGTCGTGGCGGACGTTATGTTGCCAGTTTATAGTCTTAGCGGACCATGCAGAGGCAAGCTAGTTTAGAGTCTTAGCGGACTCTGATGGTTGTGACAGTGGCAGTTTACTGTCATGCCGGATGGGTGCTAGTTTATCATCATTGCGGACACTGTGGGGTATCAGTTTATTGTCATGATGCTAGGACAGGCGTGGCATCAGTTTTAAGTCATAACCCAGGATTGTTCTGTAATATCAGTTTATCGTCATGATTTCAGGTCGAGCTGTGGTATCAGTTTATAGTCATGATTCCAGGACTTGCATGTACTTGAGCTCGTACTTCAAATGTAAAAAGGTTTTAAGTACAAGTGATTGGTTGGATTGGTAAGCTCGTTTCCTTCCATGTCAGCTAGTTTGAATCCTCCATTGTCGAATGCTTTAGTAACCAAGTAAGGTCCTTCCCAGTTAGCTGAGAATTTGTCCAAATATTCCCGGACGGCTTTAAGCACAAGGTCACCTTCTTTGATAGGGCACTTGTTGATGTTATGCCGATGTCGTTGTCGTTGTCGTTTTTGGTACCATTCGATCTAATCAAGGGTGCGCACACGTTCTTCCTCCACCGAGTCAAGATCAATGACGCGTAGATCATTGTTTTGCCCATTGTCGAGGAGCCCAGAAAGTGTGATCCTTAAAGATGATACCTGCAGTTCCAAAAGTAAAATAGCTTCTGAACTGTAAACAAGGCTATATGGTGTCTTACCTGTCGAAGTTCCGTGTATAGTATGGTATGCCCACAATGCGTACACCAATTGTTCGTGCCATTTTCTTTTGCTCTGGGTAAGCATTTTCTTAAGTATTGTAATAATTATCTTGTTTGTTGCTTCTGCTTGTCCATTGCTCTGATGATAGTAAGGGGATGAAAACGAGTGTTTGATCCCTAAATTTTCACAAAAGGCTTTAGTTTCAGCACTGCTAAATTGTGGCCCATTGTCTGTGATGATTGTCATGGGAATGCTAAAGCGGGTTACAATGTTTTCTAGAATGAAATTGCACACGTGCTTGGATGTAGTTTTTCGAAGGGGAGCAGCTTCTAGCCACTTCGTGAAGTATTCTATGGCGGTTATAATGAAACTATGGCCCACGGAAGACGAGGGGGTTATCTGACCAATGAGGTACAACCCCCACTTTTGAAAGGGCCATGTGATTTGCGTTGTATGCAATTCATTCGGTGGGACATGTATCAGATTGCTATGTTTTTGACAAGTATTACATGTTTTGACTTTGGTGAGACAGTTGTATTCCATGTGTGGCCAATAATAGCCCAAGCACCTGATTTTCGTTGCCATGGCTTTTGGCTCTATGTGTCCTCCACAGAGTCTTTCATGTACCTGTTCAACAATAGTTTGGGCATCGGTACTATTAACACACGTTAGCAATATGCCTTTGTAGGATCGACGACACAGTGTTTCCTCTACCAGGGTATACTGCTTAGAACATTTCCGCACTGCGTCTCTCTATGCACTTGTTAGATGTCGTGGTGTTTCTTCGTGTAGAAGGTATTCTTTTATGTCGTCGTACCATTCCATTGCGTGTGTTGAACTAACAGATGCAATCGGCAATGTGTCAAGGGTGTGGGTGATTGGTTCAGCATAACTGGTTATGGAGCTTGGCAACGTGTGGAACATGTTTGGAGATATGTTTAGTGCTAATGTGGCTGAAGCATCTGTGATGGTGTTATCATTTCTGGAGACGTGTTGCACATCAATGTTTTCGAATCGCCTCATTAGGTGTTTTGCCAAGTCGCAGTATGGTTGCAAATGTTGGGCTTTGCATGTATAGACATCCGTGACTTGGGTTACGACCAGTTGCGAGTCCCCTCTGACTACAAGCCGTGTGATGTTTAAAGCCAAAGCTGTTGTGAGACCTCTAAGGAGACCTTCATACTCTGCTATGTTATTGGTACAGTGAAAGTTGAAACGATAGGCAAAGGGTCGGATCTCCCCAGAGGGATAGGTGATGACAGCGGCTGCACTTCCTCCCCGAGAGATGGATGCCCCATCAAAGTTTAAAATAGCATCGTAGTCATCGGGCACTATGTCTATGGCGCTTATATTTTCATCCGGGAATTCTGGCTCTATAGTCGCTTGATCACGTGCTGGTGATGTGGCCATTTGATTTGCTATAGCTTGACCTTTGACTGATGATTGCGTTACGTAGTATATGTCAAACTCGGCTATCATGGCTTTCCACTGGGCTATTCGACTTGTTTCATAAATGTTCCCTGTTATGGCTCTCAGTAAATTGTCCTTGCAAATTATGTAAACCTGGTTACAGAAGAGGTAATGCCGCCATTTTCTTAAAGAAAAGACCAAGGCTAGACATGACTTCTCCATGTCGTTGTATCTTTTCTCGTGGGCAATTAATGCATGGCTTAAGTAGTATATCGGGACTTCGGTTCTGTCATCTTGTTTTTGGCAAAGCATAGACGCGATTGACAATTCCGAAGTGGCAAGGTAGATATAAAATGGTTTATCATTTTTGGGCGGGTAAACCGTAGGCAGTTGGGCAAGTGCTGTTTTGATGTTCTCAAATGCTTCTTGGCACTACGGAGTCCATTCAAAATGAACGTTTTTGTGTAACAGGTGGTTCATAGGTTTTAGTTTGTCTGTGAGTTTTTCTATGAAGCGCATGATAAACTGCAATCTACCTTGTAGACCTCGAAGTTTGGTAAGGTTTCCTGGTGGTTTCAAGTTTGTTATCGCCTTAACCTTGTTAGGGTCTACTCGTATCCCTACTTCTGAGGCTATGAATTCAAGCATTTTTCCCGTCTTGACGCCGAAGACACATTTTTTTGGGTTAAGTCTCAATTCGTACTTTAAACAACGTTTTAATACTAAGTCTAGATCTTGTACATGTTGTTCTTCTATTTTTTATTTAACCACAATGTCATCCACGTAATCATTGAGCAAGTGTAACATATAGTCACTAAATATGAATGTCATTGCTCTTTGATACGTGGCCCCAGCGTTCTTGAGACCAAAGGGCATCATTTTATAGTAAAAGGTTTCCCATGGTGTCATAAAGGTTGTCCTAAGTTGATGTTACGGATTGATACGTATATGATTGTATCCCGAGAAGCCATCCATAAAAGACAACAAGGCGTGCCCAGCCGTTGAGTCAACAAGTTGATCGATGCTGGGTAGAGGAAAATCATCTTTTATGGTTGCTACATTCAGATCTCGGAAGTCGATACATAGGCGAATGCTTCCATTTTTCTTTGGGGCAATGACCATGTTGGACACGCACTCGGCGTAATCAATAGCCTGAATGAACCCAGCCTGATAAAGCTTGGTGATCTCATTGCGAATTGCCAATGCTACTTCGGGTCTAACTTTTCGTGCCTTTTGTTTTACTGGTCTCAATTTCGGGTCAAGGATGATGTTGTGTTGGACAATTCTAGGATCTAACCCGGGCATGTCCGTATAGGACCAAGCGAATGCTTTCATATTTTCCCTAAGCATGTTTTCAATGTCTTTTGCTAACTGAGGTTGTAGTAATGTGCTCAGTTTTAATATTCTGATTTCCCCATCGGGCATGGTAATGGGGGTTTCAGTTAACGGATCTTCGGTGATATTTTCAGCCTCTATGTCAAGGAACTTTGTCATGCCTTTGTAATCTGTTGTTTGCTGTGTTGCGGCTATGACTACGTCGTCCATTGGTGAATTTAAGTTGATGGAGTTTATGTTAATGTCTCATGTAATTTTGCCGTATGGTTCGTCAATGATTAACGGTGTGGTTAAATGCTGGTTGTCCATTGAGCTTGCTCCTGCTAATAAACAGAGAGCGGAATAAGAAAGAGAGAGATTGTTCTATGCCTTTTGATAATTTTAAACTATGTGTACGCGCATAATGGCAGATTTTCGTCACACCGGGACGTATGGCAGTTTAAGGCCATACCGGGCCGCAAGTGGCAGTTTAAGACCATACTGGGCCATCACTGGATGAAGAAATGGCAGTTTAAGGCCGTACCAGGCCACAAGTGGATTAGTAGATGGCAGTTTAAGGCCATACCAGGCCACAAGGGGATTAGGAGATGGCAGTTTAAGGCCATACCGGGCCACAAGGGCGGTTTACACTAGAATGTTCGGCGTAAACATGTAAAATGGGGTCCACGGAGGAACCAGGACATAATAGTCTTTGTTTTTAATAATTTTTAATAATTTTTATCATTTTTGGGGGTAAATTTTAGCGAAAAATAAGCAAAAAGGAAAAAAACGGCAAAAAGGTGCAACGGTGATGTAAACGGCGGCGTCAACGTCAGCGTCAGTGGAACGCTATATAAAAGGGGGGGGGGTCCATTTGCTTTTTACTTTGAAAGTGGCAGAGCATAGCTGACAGCGTAACCTGTTAAAGCATAAGCGTAAACTACAGTGCCTTAGCGTAAGCGTAAATTTCTTGTGAGCGTAGATGCCAAAGACAAACCCTAGCGTAGACGCCCAACACTAAACCCCAGCGTAGACGCGGAGTGCAGAATTTCAGGCGCCAGCGTAAACTTGTGTCTTCAGCGTAAACAGGCTGAGATGGGCAAGGGCAAAGAAGTGGAGGGCCAGGGGAGGAAGGGTCCCGACTTGACCTTCGTGGAGGAGACAGAAACTATGCTGCAGGGCCTGCCCAGGCCAAGGATCCCATCCTGGCCCCTGACATCCCATAGGTAGGCTCTGATCTCTGCCTCTAATTATTTTTGCGCTTTTTCTTTTATAGTGTAGACAGTCTCGGCGTATACGCCGAGCGTAGGGGTTTTAGGCATATGGGGGTTTGCGGCGTATACGCTGAGTGTCACTTTATAGCATAAAGTTTTGTCAGCATAAACATTTTCCCTGTACTAGCATGTCAGCGTAAGCCACGGCGTCATGAGTTTTTTGTGCGTAAATTCTTGTCAGCGTGATTTGCTTGTTTTATCAGTGTGAATTCTGTTTACTGTGATGGGGTATACGCTAAGGGTTTGTTCGGCGTATACGCTGTTAGTGTGCAGTTGTCCTTCAGCGTAAACTTATTTTTCATCTTTCTGGCATAAACTTTTTCGTTCAGCGCCTGCGTAGACTGTCTACGCTGAAAGTGAACTTCGGCGTATACGCTGAGGGTTTCCTCGGCGTATACGCTGAGCGTAAGGGGTTTGGGCGATAGCATAAAACAGTTCATTGTCGGCGTATACGTTGGATTGGTCAGCGTATACGCTCAGTGTACAGCGTATACGTTGAGTTTAAGCAACGTTTTACGCTAAGTGTACAGCATATACGCTGAAGTCGAGCAGCGTTTTACGCTAAGTGTAAACAATTTCGCCAACGTATACGCTGGTTTATGCGGCATATACGCTAGGTGTAAATAGTTAGTAAATTTTTTATTTTAGATGCCGATTTATGATGTAAACGTTCACTTTTCGGGCTATTTCGAAGCATGGCTAATTTATTGTGACGTCGCGATTGGTTGCAGAGATAGTAAGCACTTCCTTATCGTTGTTGAGCTTGTCGGGGTGTTGTCATGGGTTGGCCCTATTGAGGATGGCGAGCTTCCCCCGAATCTAACCGTGGATGACAACGGGGTTTGGTTCAGGGAAGGTGCTAGCGAATTTCTGGCTTTCCTATTGAACAATTTCGAGGTGGCCATCTGGTCAAATTTTAGGGAAGTGGCTGCGCGAAGCGTGCTTGATGCAATGCTGCTGGGAGCTGCAGAGGGCATCATGGTCTTCATAGAAGACATTGACGAGGGACCTCTTGTTAACGAGGATGGTACTACCCGCGGGCCCAGGTCAAAATGCCCCTTAACGCGCGTGTGGGTGCTATTGCCACGAGGGTTAGACTACCTCAATAATACGTTGTTCATAGTTGCCCATGCACATACATTATTCCAGAATCCTCCCAGCACGGTGTACCGAGTGGCGAGGTAGGGCTATTTAAGTTTATTGTTTTCCTTCGCCGTTTGGTGTTTGTTTCTTGTTTTGACACGTATTCGCTTACAGGCCGAAGACCAACCTGGATAGGACACTTATTGAAGATGAAGGATTAGCCTTTGCTCGCACTGCTCTGGAGACATTCATGACGGGCTCCACCCTTCGTGGAACTGTACTGGCTCAAACGAAGGGTTCGATGGTCCATTTTTATAATTAGTTTTCCAGAGCATTTGCGATGTGCAAAGCTCGTGGGTGGCTTCATGAAGACTGGACAGATCAGGGGCCAGTCTTCCCTCGTGACTTTGGTAGCACATCGAGATCCACCACCCATGGTAAATGATAACCTTGCCTAGATATGTTAGTGGGTTTGTCTAACTGTCTGGAATTACGCTGATATGATCATGTTAAATTGCTTTTACAGTTGACGTACCTCCTGGTGGAGATCTAGTAATAACAAGACGAACCGAGACTACTTTTTCGATGAAGTTTGGGGAGGTGGCTAAGGTGCAAAAGTGGTTACGTAGGCAAGCTCCACCATCCATCACTCGTTGTCTGGATGATGTTGGCCTTATGGAGCTTTTTATGACGCCGAGTCCTAACGTATCCATCAGGGAGATGATTGGGATTGTGGACTCTTTTAATGAGTCTGTCTCACATTACAGCACCCGGATTAAGGGTGTCAAGGTAGCTTTTTTCCTGTCACCTGAGTTGTTTTCAAACGTATTTGGCATACCAGCGGATGGCTTAAATGTAGTATTAGACAGAACTCATAAGGAGCTCCAGACGATTCGTGAGTTGGAAGATTGGCTAGGCGTGGCTAAGGGTACAAAGGGATTCCCGATGCAGGGGAAAGCAAAAGTTGTGGCAGTGAACGAATTATATCCCCTGTTAAGGGCACGGGTGTTCCCTAAAACCCTTTCCCAGGTGAGATGTCTTGGGGTTGAGGTTGTTCGTGTCATGCGAACTGTCTTGGAAACAGGCATGCGGTATAACTGGGCCCAATTTTTGTTGTCGGGCATGCACAAGGAGATAGTGCGGTTGCATTCGAATATCGAAGTGCAGTCCCATTTCACCTTTGCATTTTTCACTGGTTACCTACGCCGTTTTGCTGAGTTCCTAGTAGTTCATGTAGACAAGAAGTTTGTTTTGCGGGATCGGGGTCAATTATCTCACCCGTGGGTGAATCATTTGTTTGAGACAGCTAAATCCCAAGATGCACCTGAAGGCATTGATGAATCTGCTTCCATTACGACAGGGGGATCATCTGGCACTTCAATCCACACACGTGATAGTCTAGGGTTGGAGCCCAAAAACGTGCCTCTTACTACTAGAAGGGTGGAACGAGTTATCAAGGAGATCATTGGCCAAGCCAAGTCAAAGCTAAAGAGGCCTAAACGCATGACTGAGGAAGTCTCCAATGTGAATCGGCCACGTGTGAAGTGCATACACTTCAAGATGCCTGGTAAGGGAAGCTCACCTGCTGATTGTTTTATCATTTTCGCTTCATTTATAAATTTTACTTCAATCACTTACATGTCGTTGCTGTTTTTGGCTTGATTTTTAAAAAGTGAGGAAGCAGGCTTTAGAGACCATCACCGAGGAGGAGGAGACTAACACGAGGAAGAATAACGAGGGGGAAAGCATAGAGAAGGATAACAAGGAGGAAAACACGGAGAAGAATTAGAGCAGAGGAACGGAGGAATTAAAGGAGAATACCACAGAAACAGAGCCGTTGGATGATCAGGATGGTATCAACCAGATGTTCAATAGCTTCCTCAAGGGAGATCTGGATTTGGGCGACCCCCCAGAGGGTAACAAGGATCATGGTATGTTCTCTTTTTATTTCGTCTTGTCTTGTTAGCAATCATTTATACTGCGTTTTATGTACATATTTTCATTTTTTTCAGACGAAGGGAGTGAGACCAGGACGGTACGCTTAGATGTACCCATGAAGATGGTTCCCCCTGAGAGGACCACTGAGGTTAGTTCCCGTACCCATGAGCCACTTGCTTGGTCGGAGATGCCATGCAAAATGGATTTTGTGGCTGGACTCGCAGAGGAAGTTATTGAACGGATCCAGGAAGCACACCCGGATATAGGTATAAATCATCTTGAGGTTTGGAGTTTCGTGTCCTGTTTATATTATTTTAACATTTGTATTTTTTGCGTGGGTAGGTGATCAATTGAGATGGGATCCCTCTGAAAGCATTAGCATAGAAAGTTTAACCATGCTTTCCCCAAAAGTGGAGCAGGTGCGAAGGCCTGTTTACGAGGGAGTTGCAGAAGGTTTTGTGCATAACGCTAAGTCGTTATGGACCTGTAGGTGTTCCATTGAACAGTTGTGGCTACAGATACAGGCAAAACAAAAGGTCGTCTCTGAGTTGTCAGTGGAACGTGACGATCTGAAGGCTCGGTACAAGTTTGCCGCTACCAGACTAAGCGGAGATCGCTCTTGGCGAACGTCGGAGGTTACGTACACCAGGTATTGGGATCTACTGAATCGTCATGCATCGCTGACTCAGCGAATGGTAGAACGCAGAGCCCAAATTGATCTCCTGAATCTTAAATGTCAAGATTGGAAGACCTTCGCTTCCAAGGTTCGTAAGTGGGGTCAGAACGAGAAAAACCACAAACATTACTACAAGAAGTCGTTAAAAGAGGTGTTTGTTGAAAAGCGCCAACTAGAGATGTTTGTGGAAGGTTTAGGTTTGCGTTCTGCTTTCGATACTTTTTCTCAGAATACGACTGTGGAAATGGAGTCGCCTACCAGAGTGATCACTACTGCTTCTGGGGAAACATCGGTGGGCGAGTTCCCTCTGAAACGTCATACTTGGTCGGCTGTCGATAAAGGTAAGGCTTTGGCAGACGTCGACTTAGGCCTTGATGGGATAGATTGGGTAAGCGTTTCAGAGGAGGAAATTCTCCGTTGGCTGGAATTCAGCTTAGGGGGATCTCCTGTGGTAACCGTTTTGTCCTTATGAAGTTAATGTATTGAATAACATTCAACATTTTAACATTCGCTTATTCTTATGTTGGTTGTTCGTTTTTGGCATTTTTAGGATGAAGGTGGTGATGATGCTCAAGAAGCTGGCCCCAGCGGAGCAGGGGCCCCTGATGTTGGTGGATCAAAAGGGGACGACCCTCCCGTCCTAGATGCTTAGTGTTGTAGCTTCATTTTATTGTTGTTCGACCCAGACTTATACAGGATTTGTAACTTGAAAATTTTGAAATGGGTGAGACAGTTGACACTTGTAATTGTACAATGTTGTATGTAGGAAACTTTTTGTTGCTTTTGAATTTAATTGTAGACACGACATGACAATGTAAAATGTTTTTGGGTTTACCTTTTCTACTTAAAGCGTAATGTACCGAAGTAATCCTAAATGATACGTGAAAAGGAAAATAAAGTATGCACTAGTTTAAAGCCATTTTGGGCTAGGTTCACATTAGTTTAAGGCCATTCCGAGCCCCTATGCGTATTTTAAGGCCATTTCGGGCTCCGTTGTGAACGAGTAATATTTTGGATAAAGAAGGTAAGTTTCTCGGTTGATCAATCATCTCTGATTGTGGCTAGTTTTATGTCGTTGCGGACATGGTAGTTTAACGTCGTTCCAGACTTGGAGTGTGATTTGCAATATATATATTTTGTTCATTTTTGGGTGTTGTAGTTTAACGTCATTTCGGACGAAGGGTAGTTTAATGTCATTTAGGACAAGGAGTGGTGGCATTATTTTAATTGTTTTTTGATTCTTTTTATTTTTATGTCCTGTGATGTATTAACTGGTATGACTCTGTATTCGGCGTCCCCTTCACTGATCACGTTGAAGGATAATTCAGCCCAAGGGACGTCTGATGGAATGGCTTCTGTGTTAGTAGTTTCAGGTGTTCTAGTGTCTGTCATGGTTTCTGTATTTGTTTCTACATGAGGAAGTGCGTGTACAATGTCAGGCGCAGGTGTTTCGGTTTTAGGAGGCTTTTGTTCTGTATTCCCAGGTTTACTGCCTACCGGTGGTTGCGGATTCTTGTCGTTTCGGCTAGGCTTTTCGAGCTCGACCTCTGAGCCCTGGTCCATGTCCATGTGTGATGAAATGATAGGAGTAGCTACTTCCCCATGTATGATGATTTCACCGCCCTTATAAGGCAGGTGAATTTCTTGGGGTATAGGGGAGTAGACAGCTCTCATTTGGGCCAACCAGGGTCTTCCTAATATTAGGTTGAATCTTGGCATTTCATCGACCACTAGGAAATTGGCAGATGTAGGGAATTGGTCTCCCGCTATGAAATCCAAGGTTATTGTTCCTTTTACCATTACGCATGACCTGCTGAATGAATTTAGGCATGTGGTCGCGGTTGGTTTAGTTAACTCAGTAAGCCCCAGTTGTTCAATGATGGGGTAAGGTACAACGTTTATTGCAGCTCCATCGTCTACGTGGACTCTATGTATCTTAAATTGATTTATATGTATTGTTATAAACATGGGGGCTATTGTTATCTCTCCTGTTTTCTTGTCCACCTTAACATTGTCGTCATGGAAGCTTAATGGTTTAAGAGTTGTTCCGTGAGGCGAGTACATCACCGCATGAATGGAGGGTTCATTTGGGGGCAAATCCTCACTTACCGAGATTGATGTTAGCATACGTACCAAAGCTTCCCGGTGTGTTTGGGATGTTAGGACCAAGTCGTACAAGCTCAACGAAGTGTTCTTTTGCTTCAATGCTTGGGTGACTTGTGTTAAGGCCGTTGCTAAATATTTACTGTTTGGAACGTTTTTATCAATGATAACTGGGTCCATTGGGCCCAACAGTTTTATTTCATGTTTTTTTGGTTTGTCATTTTTTTTCGAAGCTATCGTTTTAAGCGGTTCATATTTTTCAGATGATTCGCCTTCATTTCCTGCATCCGATTGGTTGTTAGGTGACAACATAGGCACAGAGTTAAGTGGAATGGGCTTTGGTGGTCCCAGAGCTAACTGTTGGCGTTCCTTCTCCACATGTTCACGTGTAAGCCTATCTGCTAGGCATTCTCGTGTGTGGCGTGGAGGTGGGGTTGGTCTTGGAGCCTCGGGCTGCCCTGGGATTTGCACCACATATGGAGCTGGGCGGGGTTGCGGTTGTACCATTGGATGTGACTGGTTTGGTAATCATTAGGAGTTTCAAGTATCCTAACGACATACGGAGTTGGTTTTGGTGGAGGTTGGACCCTTGTTGTTGCGACTGCGGGTGGTACCTGGACTATGAAAGGGGTAGGCCGAGTATGAGGGGTTGATGCATTCGAGGGGATGATGGGAGGGACACGCACTACGTATGGTTTGTCCCGTGTCATGGTGTTGGATGTGGGTGTGGCTGAAGGTACTCGAATGACATATGGTTGCTGCGGGGTATGTGGTGGTTGAGACGCGGACGTGGAGATAGCGGGAGGAATCCGAACTACGAAGGGCCTACCAGGTGTTTCCTGTTTATGCTCGGGGTAAATGGTGTTGATGTTAAGTTGCTCGAAATCTTCATCGAAGCAGATTGTATTAATAATGTACGGCGCCTCCTTGGTGTTCAGGGGATCTTTGTATACCCCCATGGCTTGATTCTGTGGTTGGATCGGGTTGGCCTCGTCAAAAGTGATTTGGCCTTCATCGATCATCCACTGAATATCCTATTTCAAGGTGAAACAGTAATCTGTACCATGCCTGTTGCGTTGATGGTAATCGCAAAAGCGATCCATTCTAAAACCTTTTGGTACGGGAGACTCATCCGGCGTTGCTAAACTTGGGTTCTGAACGAGTTGGCAGAACCGATCATGCCTCTAGATGGCCGTGGGGGACAACTGTTTATGTTTCATCAGCCCATCCTTCAGGAGTTGATCAAAGAGTTGGGATGGCTTTATTGGCAGAGGCATGTATTAAGAGGGTTCTTTCCTCTCGAAGTTTCGCGTACGGTTGGTTGGGTTCTATTGTGATGATTCTTGCGCGGTTGTGGGAGTTGGCTTATTGTAGTTAGTAGGGGTTATTGGCAGTTTGTTTTGTTGTTGTGCCCCTGCTATCGCCGCTATAGTTGCCTTAGCCTTCTCCTTATCATTTTTGGTGTGTTGATTCTTGAAGGCTAGGTATGCAGGGTCATGGCTGCTTTGGGTCACTTCTTCTATGTTTTTAATTTGTACAAATGCTTGGTTAAGATCACGCACATTAAGGTAATATAGCTTGGATTTAAAGAAATCATTAATGGCCCCTTTTAGAATAGTAAGAAAGTAGGTTTGGGAGATTGGCTCATGCAGCTCGTTGAGAGCGGCGCTCCACCTCTGGATAAATTTCTGCACAGGTTCAAGCAGTGCTTGCTTGACCTATATGAGGCTGTCCAGGGTGGCCTCAGGTTTCAAGTTATACTTGAACCAAGTCATGAACTAGTGTAATAAGTCTTCCAAAGAGAAAATGGAATTCCTTGGCAGGGCCCGATACCAATCAAGTGCCCTCCCTATGAGGGACATGGGGAACACTCAGAGAATGGAATGGGGCCATGCCTGGAGCAGCGTGCATTCTAGCCTAAATGTTATCAAGTGTGCATTGGGGTCTGTCTTCCCGTTGTATTTGGTTAGTTTTGGTAAGGAAACACCTTTGGGCAAGGTTAAGGGTGGGACAGATGAGCTGATGGGGTCATCTTGGTAGAAGTCCACTACCTTCAGCTCCCCATCGGCAGTTGTTTTGAGGCGTTTTACCTTGTCAGCTAATTCTTGCATCAGTTTCTTGGCATCCGCCCAATCTTGGGCACTCGGTAACATGGCAGCTAGAGGTTGTGCTATATTATACACGTTAGACTGTTGGACGATGGGTTGAAAGGCCGAAAGTTGTACGGCTGGGGGTTGCACTGGTGGCATGTGATAGGGGAAATGCTGTGGTTGTGGTGGTGGCAGCTGTACTGGGGGAACATTGGCTGGTTGAACCATATGGGGTGGTATGTTATAGTGAGGAGGTTGATGTTGCTGTGGTTGAGTGCCCATCGTTACCCGTTGTGCAGTTACATTTTGTGGAGGGACCCCTTGTTGGGTTACGACGGTAGAAGGGGCTGTATGCGTTTGAATGTGCAGGATGTAGTGAGCGGAANTACAGGTTAGACTGTTGGACGGTGGGTTGAAAGGCCGAAAGTTGTACGGCTGGGGGTTGCACTGGTGGCATGTGATAGGGGAAATGCTGTGGTTGCGGTGGTGGCAGCTGTACTGGGGGAACATTGGCTGGTTGAACCATATGGGGTGGTATGTTATAGTGAGGAGGTTGATGTTGCTGTGGTTGAGTGCCCATCGTTACCCGTTGTGCAGTTACATTTTGTGGAGGGACCCCTTGTTGGGTTACGACGGTAGAAGGGGCTGTATGCGTTTGAATGTGCAGGATGTAGTGAGCGGAAGTGGATGCCGGTATCACATGTGGCATCCCTATCACTCAGGGTGGGAGTGTCACTCCCACGCTATCGTGAAGGGGCGGTACCTGTGAAGATGGACTATTGCATCGGGGATGATGACGAGAGGGAGCGTGCTGAATTGCGGATTAGCTGAAGGTGGCACATGAGCAAATGAGGATGTGTGCGATGGAGGCATTTGTGTGTGAGTTAGTCTAAGGGGTTGGATGGGCATGATCTCCCCTGTACCGGGATGAAAAATGGGGTAAACGTGTGCTTGCGGGCTCAGAGTGTGGTAAGAATCCTCATGTTCAGATTGAGCGGTAAATTCGTCCTCTTCCTCTAGTTGGGACTCTAGTGTAGGCTGATCTAAGAAGTGTCTCTTTTGCAAGAGGAGCTGTGTGACGAGCTCCAAATACTGCTCTGGAAAGGGGATGACGTCATATGGTGAGGGGATGAACTCGCACACCCCTCTGTAAAAGAGTTCGAACTGCCTCTTATCCTCTAGTTCAGCTCGGTCTACAGCCAGTCCAGCTTGTATCTTAATGCATATAAAATTATACTGATCCTGGGTTATGATGTTGGAGGCCGGGTCTCTCCCTTGCAACCTTAGGGATCGGCGAGGCTGTGGTGGGTTGTACTCCTGGGTGTTGCGTGACAGGCTGTTGGATAGCCATGGTGTCCACGATGTCGGTTACTTGAGCTGTTGCAACAGTGGTGTTCACGGGGTTCATGATGAATTGTTAAGGGTGACACGGGGTAGAGGAGCGAAATTAGTGTACTTGGTGTAGCGTAAACTAAGGGACAAAGGGCGGCGTATACGCTTCAACGTTCAGCGTATAGCGTCAGTGTAGACAGCATATACAGTGTAAGGGGTGCAGTGTATACGCTAGGCAGCGTATACAGCTTCGGCGTAAAACAAAGTACAGCGTAAACAGAGTACAGTGTGAACAGGATAGAGCGTAAAACTGAGTACGGTGTAAAACAAGACAGCGTAGACAAGGCTCAGCGTAAAATAGGGTAGCGTAAAATAGGCACAGCGTAAGACAGTGCAGCGCAAAATAGAGATCAGCGTAAGGCAAGACAGCGTAAAACAGGCACAGCATAAGACAAAGTACAATGTAAAGAATGCTCAGTGTAAAACGAGGGACAGCATAAATACTGAACAGCGTAGATGCTGGACAGTTCGCAGGATGAGTTTTCAGGCTAGGTTGCGTAGACGCTGGGGTTTCTGTGGACAACCCTCATGAAGTTGGTAGCGTATACGCTAAAAGACTTGAAGAGTTTGAAGTAGAGCAGCGAAAACGCTGATGAGCATAGACGCTGAGAAGTTTGCGAGTGAGGTTTTCTGGGAGGCCCTCCTTCTAGCGCCAATTTCTGTACCGCCTGAAATCGTCGATCACTGGCTGGAAGGAAACAGAGACCGTGGGATCGTAGGACGCGCACAGAAGACCCTGCCTTCGCCTGAGGGTGAGCTGGAATGCACGAAGGTAGAGTACCTTGGGTGGTCCGCACGCGAATCAGACAAGAATTTACCTGCATGTATGCCGAAATGCTATACGCTGGGTTATGCATAAACAGCGTAAATGGGTGTAAACGAGAGTGTAAACGACATAGCAGATATGGACAGGGCATAAACGTAAACGAGCGTAAATAGAAAACATGCAAGAAATTAGTGTAAACTGTAAACAATGGTATTATAGAGGCAAAGTACAGTGCACCGGTCTAATGCAGTTGTGGTGAACACAAGGCGGATGAAAAGCCCCGGTGAATGTAGGGATGGTTGGGCTAGTATACGCTGTAGGCGTGGCATAGAGACTGTGCATGGTGTATAGGTTTTCCAGCATGAGAGGGTTTTGGCTCTGGTGCGCAGCGTAATTGCTCTTGGGTATCTTTGGGATTTTTGTCAATCGACCTTGTTGAAGTGGAAAATCGGGGTTTTTATACCGGTTGTTACACTAAACTCGGGTTAGGAGACATGTGGCACGTTGACCGGGTGCGTACACTTTACAAAAATACAATATATTACATCTGTTAGGTGTATACGCTGGGCGTATACGCCACATCAGGCCAGCGTATACGGTGGGCGTATACGCTGAATGTGCAGGGCGTGTGGACTTGGGTGGAGATGCTGCGAACGCGTATACGTTGATGGATGCGGGCGTATACGCTGATGGTTGCCAACTTGCTTCAATTCTTGCTCTTTGGTGTTGTCTTAATTTGGTCTTTGGAGATCTTGTCGTCGGGCTTATGCATCTGTTGTTCGTGCCGGGTGTGCATGTGAGACGTGTACGCCGAACATGCACGCCAGGCATATATGCTGTGAATTTGAGCGTATACGCTGGGCGTATATGCTGAGCATTTGAGCGTATACGCTGGTATTGTGCACTTGGGTGTATACGCTAGGCGTACACGCTGGAATTGCATACTTAGTAAAAATTAAGCATTTGATCTCCGAAGTTGCCATGTTTGTCACCAAATGTAGCTGTGGTTGTCTGGAGTCTCGGGGACCCGCTTGGTGTTGGACAAGTAATAAGCTCCAAATTTTGTGGTGTTTCAGATATAAATAGTTTTCTATATTCTGTGGCATAGGTTCTTTATCGATGCAGATGGTCTCCAGGGTGATATGGACATGTTATCTATGGCCCAAACAACCATAAAGAAATTCACTTCCATCAACAACATACGTGCTGGTGTCTTGGGACAACTGGGATTTGAAATCCAACACTACCCTATCTGGTATGCCAAAATTTTTGTCAAGTGTAGAGACTCTGGATGGTTGGATAGGGAGTGGACTTTAGACTGTCCTATCACCATTGATGACGTGCAAGTGAAATTCCCATTATTTCCTTTACCCTTTAAATACGGTAAGTTACGCTACGCTGATCAACTGTGTGATCCTACAGGATGAAAACAGTGTTTTAGATTTTATTGTTTTGTTGTTTTGTCTAACCTATTTTAATTGTATTTTATGTTTATAGTTAAAGAATCGTAGGAGGCCATAGTGATAGCCTCTGGGCATGATGCAACCACCATATTCTTCTGGTATGATGATATAAATGAGGCACAACGTTGGCTTTGCCACGGAGCAGCCCCAGCCACCATAACCAATAACCTCCAGGAAGTTAGACTGATGGAGCTATTTCTAGCTATAACCCCTGATGTCCTAGTAGCCGAAATGTTGGTCCTAGTTGACTCCTTCAGCAAATAAACCAAGCATTTTCACACGTGTGTGCGTAACGTGTGCGTGAGTTTTGATATGAATGCTCAACTGTTCGCTGACTTTTTTAGCATTCCTTCTGATGGCCTCCCAGTGGGAGAGAAATCCAAAAAGAGTTATAAACATCAAAAGGACATAGAGGAGTGGCAAGGGACTAAAAAAGAGTCGAAGGGCATATACGTTGAGAAGATCTAGCTAGAGGTAGCTAGCACCATATACCCCCTCTTTTGTGCTCGTGCCTTCAACAAGCTACTCTCTCAAGGAAAAATCCTTGGAATAAAGAAGGCTTGGATCATGCGGGAGGTTATGGAAGAGGGGATATGATATAACTGGGCCAACCACCTCGCTGAAGGCCTATAGGCTGAAATGGTCAAGCTTCGCAAGATGCTTAAGTCTTGTTTCAACGTGCATTTTGCCTTCTTCATAACTTGTTTGCGGCATTTTGCTGAATTCCTGGTGGTTCACAAGGATGGAGTCTAGGTATAGTAGGATCGTAATCAGATCTTCAAGCTATGGTTTTTTACAGGTCTTCCACACTGTCTGATCCCAAGATCCTCTTGAAGGTATTGGGGAGTCACTTTCAATAACGACTAAGGATCGGGTGGTGCCTCCCCTCTGAGGCTGAGATAGCATGGGTGAGGTGCCCCTTTTTAACACCTACAGTGCATCAGTTCAGTAGAAAAAGAGTTGTTCGGCCGTGGATTCTCCCGGCCCGATTGGTGAAGAAGGGAGGAAAATATGAATTAAGTTTCATAGGAGCCATCCCCCGGCTAGTAAGTAGAGTAATTGTGATTAGTTTGTGTATATTATGCTACGTATAGACATCGTTTCTTCATGTAGCACTCGTGGGAAGTGAGTAAAATTTTGCTAATCGTGATGTGTTCTATAGGAAAAGGGAAAGATGTAGAGGGACTGACCCCTGAAACAGGGATCATAGTCTTATAGCTTGGGGAAGGGGCCCGAGTTTGGAAAAGGAGGCCCCTATTGATAATGTGGGCAGTATGCAAGCTCCTATGCCTAAAGGGAAGATGAGCGTAGAAGATGTTGTGGCCCTTTTGGATGAGCTGGAAAGGGAGGAGCGGTTCGTCGATGGTGAGTTTGACCGCTTGCTTGACCTTTCTTGGATGGGCAATCCTCCCGCTATTACCCGTAAGGGTTTGCTGGATAGGAGCTTTGCATTATTGTTGCATCTCAAATTTTTCCTTTGTCTACTGTGTTATGTTTAACTTGTTTTGTTTGTATAGTAGGCACTTCTGATAACAGTGGCGCACCTTCGTTAGCAACCCCTACTCAACATTGGGCTAAGGCTCCTGACAAATTTTCCTTCATTAAGGGAATTGTTAAAGATATGATTGGTCGCTTGTAGAGAATTGATCTTGAGATCGGTACGTCACTCTTGTTACGTAGGAATTATTAAAACTGTCACATTATGTCATCCTATCGCATTTAACTATCATCTTCGTGTTACAGCATCTTGCCCCAAATGGGATACCAAAGAGCCTGTCGACGTGGACGTTGCCCCTGAAACCTCACTGGAGGTGACCGAAGTGCCATGCCGTGTTTACAATGATATGCGTAAATGTGCATTGCGCTCAACTTGTTCTCTATGGGAGAGTCAAAACGTCAACGAAGATCTCTGGAAGAGGTTGTAGAAAGCAGAAAAAGAGAAAATCGCCCTAGCTACCAGGGTGGAGGACCTTGAGTCCAGAAATGAATTTCTGCAAGCTCGGGATACTAATGACAAGAATTGGCAGACGACCGTGATTGACTATGCTTGTGATTGGATGGTCGTCAGGAACAACATCCAAGCCAGCCGTGAGCTCATCGAGCAACGAATGCAAATGGATCTCCTAGCCCAGAAGAACCAATATTGGAAGGACTTCAGCGCGAGGGTCTAGGAATGGGGGCAGGCACTGAAAAATCATAAACACATGCATAAGTAGGAATGTGCTGCCTACTGCTGACATTATAGAGATTTCGTGGTTGAAGCGCGGTCCCTCTGGCTGTTCCTTGATATCATCGATGCTTCTGAAGCATATGAAAAGTTCCAGAAACAAGTGACAATGAGTGTCTCCCCTGAGAGAGAGATGACCCTCCTTGACACGGAGACCAATGTCCCTTCTTTTTTCCTTGAACCACCTCGGTGGACTCCTGTGGAAAAGGAGAAGGTCAAGGTTGGAACTGATCTAGGAGATGGCATTTGGGCAGAGCTCACTGAGACGCGATTATGTGATGCCTGTTAGTTGGCTTGGAACAAATTCCTTTCACTATCGATGAAGGACCATCACAGGTAAGTTGTGCAATTGTTGTATTTTGCTTTATGCATGATTTTGATTGCGATGCTAACGTTTGCCTCATGTCAAATTGTAGGATCAGCACAAAGAGGATCTCCATGAGGAGGAGCCTCACAAAGAGGATCAACCCCATGAAGAGGATCTGCCCGAAGAAGATCTTCATGAGGAAGATGCTCATGAGGCGGATGTGAGTTGGGTAATGTAGATAGAGGTGGTAACAAGGAGGATGTGTAGCGTAGTAATACTAGTCAAGGATTCTTTGTCATGTAGCAATACGAAATTAATTTTTGTTGTAATAAAAGGTAATACAGAATAACATTTTTTATGTTTTTAAGCTAGTTAATGGTGTTTGTAAAAGAAAGGTTTTAATTTTGTTTTTTATGAAGAAAAACGCTTTGTCAGAAAGATTACACATTTTAGGCCACTGCGGGCCGGTAATAGTTTAAGATCATTTCAGGCCACCGATAGTTTAAAGTCATTTTTGGTCAGGACATCACATGGAAAAGAATAAACGGAATTACCAGTTTTAGGCCATAGTGGGCCGTAACTAGTTTAAGGCCATTTTGGGCCACCGATGATTTAATAAGCGTAACGGTAGATGATGTAACATGAAATGATAAAGAATGTAAATAGCGTAATAGTAAGCAATGTGGACCGACGTAATATGCTATGCTAACGTGTTTGTTTGTTAGTTTTGCAACTACTTCTTTATTATTCTTAGATTTGGTAATGCGTATGGACGAGGAGGCTTGTTACACCACTCCTCTATGCTATCATCCCCTCCCTAGAAGGGTAATTCAGCCCAAGTCAAGTTTTCATTGGCCACTGTGTCGGTCTGTTCAACTACTGGGATAGGGGTTTGATCTTCGGGGATTTCAATCTCTAAACCCTATTCCATTTCTACGTTGTTGACAGCTTGAGGAGTCATCTTATCACTGTGGATGATCACTTCCCCTCCCGCATAGGGCAAGTGGATCTCTTGGTGAATGGGTGATGAGATAGCCCTTAGCTGAGCCAACCAAGACCTCCCCAAGATTAGGTTGAAGCTGGGAATCTCCTCAACAACGATGAACACTACATTTGTGGGCAATTGATCCCCTGCTACAAAGTTGATCTGTACAGTTCCCTTAACTAGCACCTATGCCCCCTTAAACGACTTCAAGCATGACGTCATTTTGGGATTGATCTGGTTGATCAAACCCAGTTTGTCCACTATGGGAAATGGAATGGCATTAGCAGTGGCCCCGTCATCTACGTGTACTCTTCAGATCCTGTGCAGGCTGATACAGATAGTGATGAACATGGGCGTTGTTGCCACTTGACCTTTTTTTGGGTCATCCTTAATGGACTTGTCATGGAATGTCAATTGGGAAGGCCATGGTTGTTCAAAAACGAGGGGAAGCATGATCGAATGGATTTCTTCTTCATCTGTTGGTAAGTTTTTGTCCACCGATATGGATGCTAGCATGCGAACCATGTCTTCACGATGCGATTGGGATTTCATCAGCAAGTCATACAGGTTCAACATTGTATTTTTCTATTTGAGAGCCTACTTAACTTGCATAAAAGCATCAAGGAGATTATGCCCATGGTCTGGTTGTTTGTTGCCCTTCTCTTTTTCCATTCGTCCCAGCAGATGGATCTCTCGGGGAGGAACGGTTTCTGGTTGAGGGCTATATTTTCTTAGGTAGGGAGAAGATGGACGTGTCTGCATAACGTCATCCTTTTTAGAGGAAGAAGGAGCCAAGGGCATTGAGGCCAGAGGGGTAGGCTTAGGAAACCCCAACGTAATGCGGTCCTTGGCTCTTTTATTTGTCATACGTCCTTCTCCTCTCCTTGTGGGTTGAGGTTGGGGCATTGACTTAGACGTTTACCCCTACGTAGCAGGAGTAGCTAACGGCTTTGACACCCTGATGACAAAGGGTGCCTTAGGTGTGGGTGTGGGCTGGGTCACGGCTTTAACGACTATTGTATGCGGAACAGACATCTGAGGTAGAACTCAGAGGATAAAGGGTTGTTGCTGCGTTGTGCTCATCGATGTCAATGGGTTTGTCGCCTAAGGTGGACAAGGAGATATGCACAACACGAAGGGTTGTTGCAGTGGTCCTGGGCCATTGCCATCCATACCCATCACGTTGATAGTGTACCCTGCATTATTTGCATTCAATTGGTCTTGGTACACGTGCATAGACTGGTTTTCTGGACGAATTGGACTACTACTATCGAGGATCAGCTTGCCTTGGTCGATCATGCATTGAATGTCATCTTTCAACGCCCAGCAGTAGTCCTTGTCATGACCACATAGCTGGTGGTATTCACAAAAATGATCCAGCTTGAAGTTCTTGGGAATTGGTGGTTCATTTGGCAGGGCCAAGGAGGGATTCTTGAGCAACTTACAATGTCGTCTGTGGCATTTTAGAGCCTCCTCGGACACCTTCTTGTATTGAATGTGACCAATTCCTAGTAGTTGCTTCAGAAGTTCTGAAGGCTTAATAGGTAGAACCATATATTTTGAGCGGTCTTTAAACTCGAAATTAGGCTTTGGCTGAGGCAATGTCTTAGGGGTCGATGTTTTTTGCTGGTCGGCATTATTTGAGCAAGTTGTAGCCTCAGCAGAAGTTATAGTTATCTTTTTGTTGTTATTTTTTCTCTTGGCCTCTTCGGCCACGGCTGCTACCATTGTTGCTGTAGCCTTGCCCTTGTCTTTTCTTTTGTTGTGGGAATTTTTGTAGGCCACATACGTCGGGTCTTTGCTAGCCTCTGCTGCATCTTGGATGCTCTTAGTCTGAGTGAAGGCTTGGCTGAGGGATTAGAGAGCGAGGTAATATAGTTTAGACTTAATAAAGTTGTTGACTACCCCCTTGAAAATTGCCAATAGATGGGTCTCTGCGATGGGCTCACGGATTTCATTCAAGGTGGCACTCCATTACTATATAAACCTTTGGACCAATTCGAGCAGATCCTACTTAACTCCCATTAACTGGTCTAGCATGACCTCTAGTTTTAGGTTGTATTTGAAACGGGTCATGAATTGAGTCAGTAGCTCTTCCAAGGTCGAGATGGAAAAGCGTGGAAGTGCACAATACCAATCCAAAGCTTTACCCGTCAAGGACATAGTGAAAACACGGATAATGATATGTGGCCATTGTTGCAGCAATAATGACTCTAACTTGAAGGTAACGAGATGAGCGTTGGGATCGCCTTCCCCATTGTATTTTGTGAAATGGGGAAGTGGCATCCCAAGAGGTAATGAAAAGATGGGAACTGCTGAACTAATAGGATCATCATGGTAGAAATCCATGACCTGTACTATATCGAAATCGACAACTTTAAGGCATTTAACCTCTTCTGTAAGGGTCTAAATAAGATAGAAGGCTTGATCCAGACCCAAGGATGAAGAGTTTGGCTGTGGAATAAGAGGTGGAGCCATGACTAGTGGCAGGATAGGAGTAGCAGCATGGCCTGTGGGTGATCTTGGCCGAACTATCCCTGTGGGCAGCACCACCTGTGTCATCCACCACTTGACAGGTGGTGTAGGTGGGGCGACAAGCGTCGATTGTGTCATAGGATACGATGTTTGCATAGATGATGGCACAGACAATGACCCTGTAGTTGGATTTACCACCTACAGGACCTGGTGTTGATGATGAGGAAAATGGGACATCTATGTAGGCTATGAAATAGGGGGTGACGTATTTGGAGCCCACCACATGGTAGCGGCGGGGCTTGCCGCTGTTGGTGGAGGGGGAAGGAAAGCTGGGATGGATGCAGAAGCTGTGTATAATTGTGAAGTGGGTACTATGTGCACATATGGTAATGTAGGCATAAGTACGCGATGCAATGGGTTGGCTAACTATGGCTACAGAGGAATGGACTATAAAGGGATAACATCTGGAAAGGGAGCCGGAGAGAAGAAATGCTGATGTGAAAAATTCACAACACGGTTGGCGGTAGATAATGATAAAGGCGTAGTGACTACAAAAAGTGGATTTGCATAGGTCACTATGGAGGGAGGAGCCATAACAAAGCTAGCGTGATTGCCTCCCTCGGAGTGGGCATCTAGGTCCTCTTGCCGATGATGAAATGCTTCATCATGAAACATCACGTCTCGTTCTTCCGTTGACATCCTGGCCATTAACAGTTGATCCAAGACCCACTGTTGTTGGTCTTTCAGTGGTATGGAAGCATTAGGTGAAGGAATGAATTCCTTCCCATTACAGTACATGAACTTGTATTCGTGTTTCTCTTTGAGTTCGTGTGGGTACATAGGCAGATTTTTCATAAGTTTGGCACAAAGGAATTTGTAATGTTCCATGCTCTTTGTTTTGAATCCTGAGGGATCGGCAGGGTAGCACCAGATTGGTCGGTGGCTGGACAACAACAAGCGTAGCCTACGTCGTCAAGGGATTTTCGAGACTAGCGGTGAAAATAGTGGTGGTTGTCATAGCCATTCTCTATGTAACTAGAAGGTAATTCTAACGGGGATAAAGATCACAAAGGCAAAAGTGGGCTAAAGGCAAACGTGGGCTTTCTGTCCTGCTAGATTCCAGAGGAATCGTCGGAGTGACGGATCCGTACCACACGATCACGTAAACAACCATGGAGGTATCACGTTTACGGTAGTCAATAATGGGTACAGACAACTTACAAGACTACCCGTGAAACGCAGATTGGAGGTTTAGACCCTTCTAGTGCCAGAAAACTATAATGATGGAAAACATCGGTTGCTGGAAACACCGAGAGGATTTCGATGTACACAGTTTCAACCCCGGATCCGTGCAAGGGTTGTGCTAGAGAAAACGAATCTAAGGTGCCCTAAATGGTGTTGTCAATTAGACAGGGACTTACTTAGTTAGTAAATTTGTTAATGATCATGTAACGAGATGACGATTTGATATGCGAACGTAATACCAATTGACGAGAAAAACGAGATCTACTCCAAGATTGGATCTTGAAGGTAATGAAAATGATGTAAACTATGCAAAAATACTGTAAAAATCAATGTAAACAGGATGCATTGAATTGAATTTAGAGAATACACGATCCTGAGATCTGGGATCTATCTTATGGACAAATATGATGAATACAATGGGATTTGCAAATGGACTTCGGTTTGGACGAAGTATTCACCACCAACAAGAAGCTATTTAGAGATTAAATAAGCAAACGGCCAATCTACCTTGTTCACTTGCCAATCTAGGTGCAAGGAAGTCATGCTCGAAGAAAAATGTTTACTAACTTGTAATCTCTGGCCAAAAAGCTTCTCTTTATTATTGTCAATTCTCTTGCCAACTTTTGTCAAACTACCTCAAAATTTTCAACCTCTTTTTGTTGCCAACTCTTTTTTTTGTATCTTCACCAACTCACCAACCAACTTTTTTGCCAACCAACCCTTTGAGCATTGTCTGCCGAGGTATTTATAGGATTAGGGTTAGGAGAAGAACGTGGTTTAGATGACGTGTGTCTTGGGCCTGCAGAATGCCATTGACCTGGCATGCTGCAGCTAAATCTTGTGATGCTATGTTGTGCTATGCTCTGTAGCATAGTGTAACCACCCTAAAAAAGAGAAGCAATTTTTAACCTTATCTTTCGCGTTGAACGATTTCAAGATCTTCAGTGAAAAAGGAATAAACTATCTTGCGGCTATGCTTCGATACGCTAGGAAGCGTATCGTGGCGTAATGACTGCTACTGTTTGAATTTTTCTATCCTTGTTGTTGCAGCTATATTAACTGTGGTACTTGCATTATGCTGCGCTATGTAGCATAGCGTAACGCGGCGTAACATGCAAAAAGTAAAAGTTTTGAAACATGGTTAACTTGCAAAGTTGAAGTGTTGTCACTGTGCATCCCTTGTTTTGTTCTGTCCTCTTGTGGTCTGCTATGCTAAGCTGTGTAGCATAGCGTAGCAGGCCCTCAGCCGCAGAAACTTGCTGAGATGTGTAACTGTTTTTGGTGCTTCCATCGCTCGGATGTCTCAACACTGCACTTGTGAAATTTTTCCTAAACTTTGAGACTTTGTTAAATCATCGAGGTTTCAAAATTTTATGGTGTTTCAGACCCCATTCACTGCTCCTCCTACTACGCTACCATCGTAGATGTCTCACCAGGTTCTCCAGAAGACCTACCAAATCCCACAAATGGTACAACCTAGCTTAGGACTATGGTCTATTCCGCTGGTGACCCAAATAGTCTATCCTGCAACTCAACCCATGGTTGCTGCCCCAACAACATCACCTGTCGAGTGGTGGATAGTGCAAGCAGCACAGTTCATAGGGGCCACCCTAACGGTACCGTCAATGGATCACTTGCTACCCCCACCACCCCATAGGTTGGAACTGCCTTGACAATTCCCCAACCGTCCACATTGTCGAAGGGTTTGGATCAAGCGTTCTAGCTTATCCAGACCCTTACTGAGGAAATAAAACACCTCAAGGTTGTCAGGTCTGACATGGTACAAGTCATGGACTTTTACCAGGATGACCCTATCAGCCCTACAATCCCGCACTAACGCTACCCCCAAGGATGTCCCTCCCCCACTTCATAAAATACAATAGGGAGGGGGATTCCAATGCACATCTTGTTACATTCAGGTCTGAGTCCCTATTGTTGCAACAATGGCCGCACACGATTATCTGCGTCTTTACCATGTCCCTGACTAGAAAGGCCCTAGACTGGTACCGTGCCCTGCCATGCTCCTCCATATCAACCCTAGAGGAGCAATTCATGACATGCTTCAAGTATAACTTGAAACTAGAAATCACGTTGGATCAGCTGATGAGTATGAAGCAGGATCCTCTGGAATCGGTCCAGAAGTTCATCCAGTGTTGGAGCGCAACCCTTAATGAAATTCGTTAGCCCATCGCGGAGGCCTACTTACTGGCCATCTTTAAGGGTGCAGAAAATGACTTCATCAAGTCTAAGCTATACTACCTTGCTCCTCGCACTCTTATTCAGGCCTTTGTCCATGCTACGAGCATACAGGATGCAGCTGATGTGAGCAAAGACCCAGCCTATGTTTCTTATAAGAACACCTTCACAAAGAAGGACAAGGGTAAGGCTACAATAGCCACGGTGGTCGTTGTGGCGAATGAAGCCAAACCTAAACCTAATAACAACGGTAACAAGAATAACAAAAAATCGGCCACACCCACGCCTAACCCCACACCCAAGAAGGGCAATGCACCACTACCTTCCGCACCCACACCTGAGACATCTGTGCTACCGAAATTGAACTTTGAGTGTAAAGACTGCTCAAAGTATACCCTACTACCTGTTAAGCCTTCAGATCTTCTGAAGCAGCTACTTGCAGTGGGGTACGTCCAACACAAGTAGATGTCAGAGGAGGAAGTCAAGAAAGATCAGTGCTATTGCGAGCTCCTTAGGAACCCCTTTGTGGCCCTACCCAACAAGCCCCCAGTTCCTAAGGATTTTAGGTTGGATTAATTTTGTGACTACCACCAATAGTGTGGTCACAACATAGATTACTATTTGGTGTTGAAGGATGACATCCAAAGGATGATTGATCAAGGAAAACTAGTGGTAGACGAAAATAACCCAGTACATCCTAAGAATCAATCTCTACATGTCTATACTAACCCCCTCAACACCAACAATGTCGGTTATGTCATTAACACCATCGACATTGACAGTAACCCTGGACTGCCCCAGCAACCATTCGTGGTCCATGTGCCACAACGTAGCACACCAACACCACTAGCAGCTGATCAACGGCCGCAGCAACCGTTTGTCCTGAGGGTCCCTCCCCGGGCATCTGCACCCACGTCACCTGTTAGCGAAACTACACCATCCCTCTTGTTAACACCATTAGCTTTGTTTGTCATCAGGGGGTCAACTCCTTCAATAGCCCCTGTCCCACATAAAACAGCTACACAACCTTCGTATCCCAAAAAATGAGAAGTGTGTTTCAGAGATGCGACATCGAGGGGAAGTACCATCCCAAGTATTTCTAGGCCTATGTCTTCACCCCCTGCATCTACATCCTTGTCACCAAAGAGGGACGTTGCTACAACCGCATAGTTCATGCCACCCCACCAAAAAGGGTTTGAACCCAAATTCAAAATTGCCCCTCCTCGGGAAATTCGTCTCCTAGGATGAATAGAAGAGGAGAAGGGCAGTATACAGGGGGTGGCCAGGACCTCTTGGATGCTCTCACTCAGGTCAAGCAAGCTTTAAAATAAAAGAACACTACATTGAGCTTGTACAACCTAATCATGATGTCCACCTCGCATTGTGAGGCTTTGATCCACATGTTGATGGTGATTCCAATCGATGAGGACATGCTAGTGGAAGAGGAAGTGATCCACTCGGTCATGCTTCACTCCGCCCCTGCAAAGCCAAAGCGACTCCAACTGAATTTCTACGATGACTCCATTAGGGAAGACCTTGAAAGAGGTCAAGTGACTACAACAGCCGTATTCATCATAATTCGGGTCGGCCAACATAAGATCCTAAGGGTACATGTCAATGATGGGGCTACCACAAATGTCATCCCCTTCCTTACTATGGACAAGCTGGGCTTAGTCGATCAGATCAAGCCCACAACAACGTCATGCCTAAAGTCATTTAATGGGGCATGGGTTGTGGTGAAGGGCACGATCCATATTGACTTTGTAGTGGGGGATCAGTTCCTCATGAACGTGATGTTCATCATGGTTGAAGAGATGCCCATGTTTAACCTGATCTTGGGGAGGTCATGGTTGGTGCAGCTTAGGGCTGTCTCCTCACAAATACACTAGGATATCCATTTTTCCTATGTAGGTAGGGAGGTGATGATCCATGGTGATGAGGTAATGACACAAGCTATCAATAATGTAGACATGGAACAGGGCTTAGAGGTCATAACCTTTGAGAATGATGCGCCTGCCTATGCACACACTAATCATCTAGCAAAAGAATGGGCTCAGCAAGCTGATTCCCAAAATGAAAACATGTGGGTTGAGTTGCCCTTCCAAGAGGGGAGCAATGATGCAGATGAAGGCCCTGGCAAAACGCCTTGGCCTTATGTCTCACTCAACCCACGATGGGTCAAGAAGCATCTACGCATAATATAGCAACCGCACTGCTTCTTGCCCAATTGCCATCCTTTGTATATTTACCGTCTCTTTTGTTTTGCACCCATCCATCTATACTAAGTGTCACCTTTTTTTTGTTATCGCATCATTCCTTTAACATGCTATGGCCCAAAATGGCCTAAAACTAAAATAAAGGAACAAAAGTTTAACAGAAAATTCAACACGTAGACAATGCATAGATTAGCGTAGAACCACTTTCTTTACCAAAATTCTCCCTTTTCATTCAAAATTTCTCTTTTAAACAATGTTTTCAAAAATTTTGTAAAATCCAAAATTTCAAAATTTCAAAAAACTCCCATGCTATCATGGATTCTCTCCATTCGCACCATCTTCTTCACCATCATTTGCTTTTGTGTCATCCCCTTCTACATCACCTTCCTCTACGTTGTCCTCTGCCACCCCTTCATTCTTACCCTCTACAGGCCCTGTGCCCTCATCTGGAACCTACATTTTAAAAATGAAGTAGTCAGCTAGGGCAACACACACAAGCTACAACAGAACACAAGCATTAACACAGTAGAAGGTAATTGACCTGAGATGGCCCTGCGTCCGTCTCGAAAGGTATCTGATCTAAACCAAGTCTGAGGTGGTGCCAGACATTCTCTTCCATGATGTTTGCCCAAAGCCTATTGCATGGTTTAGCATCTGCAGCAACTTTCTCCTTCTCAATCACCATCCATCTTGGTGGTCCTGGAGAAAAGGAGGCAGTAGCGGTCTCACCTATGGGAAGGTCCACTTCCCGTTCAGGAGATTCCTTCACCTTTACCTACTCCTTGAACTTGTTATAGGCCTCAGAAGCACCAATGGCATTTATGAATTCTTTATAGGTAAACACCTCTACAAAAGCGTCCTTGTATAGCTTACGATAGGTGGCACATTCCAGTTTATACATGTGCTTATGGTTCTTCAGGGACTACCCCCATTCGTAAACCCTGGCACTGTAATCTTTCTAATCTTGACTCTTCTAGGTCAACAAGTCCATTTGCATTTGTTGTTCTATTATTTTTCGGGTGGCTTCATTGTTCAGTCGCATGACTATCCAATATCTGGCATAATCTATCACAGTCATGTGCCAATTTTTGTCATTAGTATCATGGGCTATGAGGAATTCATTCCTCAATTTGAGTTCTCCCACCTCGGTGCTCAAGTTAGCCTTCTCTTTTTTAGCCTTTTGGACCCGTTTCCACAGGTCCTCATTGATGCACTTACATTCCCACAAGGAGCGTGCTGAGTGCAAAGCGCATTTTCTGGCCTCGTCATATATGCGACGAGGCACCTCGGTCACTTCGAGCGGGAATGTAGGCATGACACTAACTTTCAAAGGCTGTGTCGGGTCCCATTTGAGTCGAGAGGTTGTCACCACACAAGGAGCACATCAGCCACATTAATGTAGCAAGGTTAACAAGCTCAGGGCATCTAGCATAGCAACATGAAATCTTCTAGCATAGCTACTTACCCATTTCAAGGTCAACTTGTCTGAGGCGGCTGATCATGTTGTCGATGACCCCATGCATAAACGTGAACTTGTCAGGGGCCTTGGCCCATGGTTCCACACGAATCAGAGGGGGTCCTGCAGCATTGACAGTGGCATTTGTCATACAACTAAATAAGTCAGCAACGACTAAAAGGGACTATGATAAGGAGAATATATTGTTAAACTCACCAGCGTCTAGTTGCAGTTCCCCTCCCTTTTGACTCAGAGCGACAATAGCATCCTTAGCAGAAGTCCCTTCCAGGTCAATGCAGGCCTCTTCTTATTTGTTGGTGCATTTCCTTTTAAGGCACCAGCATCCTCTTCATAAATAGGAGACTCCTCTTCATCTCCAAAAATGTCCTCCTTGTCACCAGGAGAATTTTTCCTAACAACAAGAGCCCCTTCCTCAGCAATAAGAGCTCTTTCCTTCTTGACTGAGGCCCTTTCCTCTGAGACTAGAGCCTCTGTGTCTTTATTTGTCATCCCCATCTTAGGGGTTGACACCTCTTCGTCACCTTCTTCCTCTTCCTCTTCTTCCTCTGGCAGCTAAAAAAAACATGTTTGCATTAGTTCAAAGTAGGTTAGCTTAAAGTAGATGCTATGCTACGCTATGTTGTCTAGCGTAGTAGGTGTTAAACAAGTAGAGGAGGAAGTAGCATAAACAAAAGCATTTACCAATGGGGGGGTTGCATCCTATGTAATTTAAGCTGTAGTCTCTGCCCCTCCTCTTATTCCATGCAGAGGGTTTCCTCAATTGAAGGAGGCCTCTTTCGCTGCAGCTTACTGGCCACTGTTTTTGCAATGAGATGTTTCCCCTATGATGCGCTACCGACAACAACAGGGGTTGCCTTTTCTATGCTATCTTGGCCACAAAAGTTGCGGGCCACCCGATCCTTAGTCATTATGGAGAACAACTCTCAAATTGCTTTTGGGATCTTAGGCTCGGGTGGTCTGGAGGACTTGGCAGATCCACAGTTTGGAAATCTGGTTACGATTCCGCATTACCTAGGATCCATTCTTGTGGACTACCAAAAACTTAGCGAAACGCCACAAATAGGCTATGTAAAAGGTGTAATGCACATTGAAATGGGACTCCTACTTCTTATGGAGCCCCATGATTTCAGTTTGCAAGCCTTTACACAAAAACCTAGCCCAGCTGTAGCAAGCCCCCTCTTCCATAACCTCATGCATTATCTAGGCTTACTCAATCTCAAAGATCTTCCCTTGGGAAAGAAGCTGGGGAAAAGCGTGAGCATGGAAGATAGGATAAACTTCTTTGGTAGGGCCCTCCCTGACCTTCTCCATAGGAATCCCCTTTTGCTCTTTGGCAACCCCTATCCACTCCTCGATGTCTTTCTTCTGAAGCTTTAGCTCCTTCTTGGTCTTCGACCCTATGAGGATGCCATCATTAGGGACACCGAAAAGGTCCACGAATAGCTAGTCATTGATTTCAATGACCACCCGAACATCATGTATGTGTGTATGAAAGAGATTGGCCTTGTCAAAAAAGGAGTTTGCTAGGGAGAGCATCTCAGCAGCAGGGATGCTTGGATTCGGGGCCAGGAACAAATTCATAAGCCCAGCATTTTGGATATGCTTGAGCAAGGATTCCAAAGCCATGCTACATATCCAACGCTGGCTCTCATCTACTTTTCCATACTTGAAGTAGATGTTTGCCTCCTGGTTCCTAGGGGTTATTACCATCACCTATTGGGACTTCTTTGCCCCTATAGTAGTTTGCGTAGAAGTGGTTAGCATAAAACACAAAAAATACAAAAAAATTAATGAAGAAACTCGAGCATGTTGTACCTATTGTTTAGATTACCAGGTTTATACGGTAACCGGAATGGCAGAAGACTAACTAGGACATCATCAATGGCAATCAGTTTGAAGGGTGTCCATCCCTCATCCAACCAACTGAACTCCTTGCATCAGCTATAGAGATTGGGATATCAGTTTGGATAGGTGTGGTACTCACCCCCGCATTGACCTATCACACCTGCACGCATGTTCTCAACAGAAGAGAACTCCTGCAGGGCCATCTGTGCTATGGTCAACACATCCGTATGGCCGTGAAGCCCTTCCGCATTGATGTAAAACTTGGTAACAAATAAAATATTATTAACATTTAGCTAGCATAGCAAAAATTTCATAGCATAGCAGAACGTGGCTACAAAACTCACCCACTAGCATGGTAAACGGTTCCTGGTGGGTTTTGGAAGCACGTTCCCATATGACGTGCGATAAACAATGTGTTGTAAAGATGGTAGCAGCTGTATTCAAGCATATCCTAGATCCAAGCCAAATGCCTCAAATTATTGGGGCACTAACTAGATCCTTCTCCCTGCCTACTACTGATTACCTCATTAGTCAAATACCTCAGAATACCTTGGTTTGCCCTAGGACACAAGGTTTTTGTTATGGTGAACGCTACTTCCTCCGCTAAGTGTGACTAGACGATCACACTGAAGCGTTGGAGGAGGAATTGTAGGAACTCCTGTGCTCCTTTCCTAAACTAGATCACTTGATCTCCCACACATGTATGAGGAGGAGGCACATGGGCCACTGGTCTGTTCATGCAGCATAGGACCCCTACAATTTCTAGGACAATTAGAATTGGCCTTAGCACTATACTGCCCAACACGATAGCAAATGTTAGCATCATGTCCAAGTGCAATACACACGTAGCGTAGTAAGAACTAGCATTTTATTAAATAGCGTAGCATAATCTTCTTCCTACACATGGTGTAGCAAAAACATGAAAGCAATAGCGTAGCAAAAATAGCCTAGCGTAGCGACAGAAAAATTAGCCATAACAAAAGCGATTAACATCATGCCCTGATAGAACATGTGTCACACTACCACATCATGCATGCCCAAACCCTCCTGAGGGTCCTACGCTACGCCATTTGAAAGTCAAGTAGCCTAAATCATCCAATTCTCTGTGGTAATGACAGCCATAGCGATGGTGGTCTAGGAAACCTTACATGCAACTTTAGCATAGCATTTATACATCTGTCGTGGCCAAAATGCAACAGCGATGGTGTAAAGGCCAAGAAAATGATAATGTGATGATGAAAAACATAGAAAGCTAAACAAAATCACAGAAAAGAAAATAAGAAAAAAACAACAACAACAAAAACATGAAGAAACAAAAGAAGCATAGTAGCCTACTGGGTCAACGGTGTCTCTTCCCGCACCATGATGCACGCTTGTGTCACGCGTCCTAGGGTTTTCTTCACCTCATTGACCTTAGCAAGCACCAAGTGTGTGCGTTCTTTCTTGGGAACCATCGTCTTTCTTGCTAACTCTTTCTCGTTGTTATGTTAAAACTACCTCGCTCTTTGTTGACACAATTGCTCTGCGCTCCAAAACTGCTTTGTGCTCTGAATGTAGGCTCTATGCTATTACGGTGAAGATAATGAGCTTACCAGAGGTTAATCCCTATTTATAAATGTAATGGTAAAAAGGGGAAACTTGTCATTCTCTCTCTCTCCATTTAATGAGGGGTATGCCATGTAGCGTAGCATGCTCGCCACGACATCGTAGCAATGTTGGCATTAAAACGGGCAAGTCTGGGCGAAATATCTTGGCACGCTTCAAGCTAACCATTTAATTTCCCAAAAAAATAAATATATATATATATAGTCACTCTAGTTAGTGGTCCAAAAAGACCTTAAACTAGGAACCCCAACATAGTTGTAACTTTAGCAGTCCGAAAAGACCTTAAACTAGCAACCCTAGTGTAGTTGTAACTTTAGCTATCCAAAAAGACCTTAAACTAGCAACTCAAGCGTAGTTGTGACTTTAGCAATCCAAAAAGACCTTAAAATAGCACTCCTAATGTATAGTTTCACTCTAGTTAGCAGTCCAAAAAGACCTTAAACTAGCAGTCTCAATCTTCTACGCATTCATAGTCCGCAATGACACTAAACTAACAGCTTCGCATTTGTACATTGGTTTTGTGTTTTCAGCAGTTTTGCATCTTTGTGTCTTAACAATCCGCCATGACTTTAAACTAGTGAATTTTAGCCTTGCATCATACTTTACTAATCACATCTCATTTTGCTTTGCAAATTTTCACTACACACGATTACTACCAATAGGTACCTCTCATTTCATTTTGGCAGGTTGAGAGAAAATGGAAATCCATTGCGACCTCTCTTCTCCTCTAGCTTTAACAGGTCCACATGGCAAGCTTGCAAGACAACTAAACCCAGATCTAATAGACTGGAAATCACCCACAGTTAGCACCATGGCGTCCATAGAAACATCCCTAGAATGGCCTGAACATATGGTCTAAACCCTAGATTTAGAGGCCGGGGATGTAATTGAGGACCCTCTCATCGAGACGCCTGTGACCATGTCCAAGGGGGAAGTAAGAATGTTAAAACTTAGTTCCCTCCTAGATTTGTAGATGCACAAAGATGTAGCTAAAATTATGCAAGACAACATTGAAGTCTTTACATGGTCATACAACGACATGCCAGGTTTAGATCTGAGGCTGATACAGCACAACATCGTCTTAGACTCGTACATGAAAGCAGTCAAGAAGAAGGCTCGTAAGGTTAAACCAGAGATTCCACTAGCCATACGGGATGAAATCACCAAGCTATACCAAGCTGGTTTCATCCATCTAGTTGATTACTCAGAATGGGTGTCCAACATCGTTGTAGTTTCTAAGAAAATAGGAGGAATATGAATCTGTATAGACTTCTGGGATTTGAACAAGGCAACGATCAAAGATGATTTTCCACTTCCAAGCATTGATCAACTCATTGATACTATGGCTGGTCATCCTCTATTTTCCTTCATGGATGGTTTCTTTGGCTACAACCAAATTCACATTAACCTGGAGCATTAGTTAACAATAACCTTCATGATCCCATGGGGTACCTTTTGATACACTATGATGCCTTTTGGGCTCAAGAATGCCGGAGTGACCTTCCAGCAAGCCATGGCTTACATCTTTAGTGACTACATCTTAGAAATGCTAAACAACTACATGGATGATATGGCAGTTAAATCCAAAGAAGCTGCTAATCACCCACGTGATCTAGGGGTAGTCCTCAAGTGTTGTCAAATGCACGATTTGTGCCTCAATCCCAAGAAGTATGTCTTTGGGGTGAGAATCGAATGCATGTTAGGGTTTGTAGTATCGGAAGCTGGAATATGGGTAGACCCTGATAAAGTTAAGACCATTGTCAACCTGGCACCTCCTACAAACCTTAAAGAATTGTGTGGGTTGCAAGGTAGGATACAATTCATCTGAAGGTTTATAGTAAAGTTAACTAACAAGTTACACCCCATGCAACATCTTCTAAAGAAAGGGGTTAACTTCGAATGGACAACTCAGTGCCAAAAATCCTTTGATGACCTGAAGAAAGAGATTTTACACCTTCCAACTATTCACCCACCACAGAGGGATAAGCCTTTCTTCATCTACCTTTCCACCTCCGACACATCTATTGTAGCAATGTTGTCATAAATGAGACGATGGATCTGAGATAACAGTGTACTATCTAAGTCATGCATTGATAGCGTATGAAGCGAAGTACAACAAGGTGGAGAGAAATTTCCTTGCCTTAGTATGTTCATTAAAAAAGTGGAGGCATTACTTGTGTTGCAGTAAAATTAACATTATTTGCAAAAGCAACATAATCTGGGCTATCACAAACAACCTATATGAAAGTAGTAGGATAGCCCGATAGAAAGTAATAATTGCATAATTAAATTTGCATTATGTGAGCCAGTCATCGACGAAAGGCCAAGCCATAGCGATGCAACTTGCAGCCTCACCTGTTGATGACCAGGTGACCATAGATCCCAAATTCCCAGACAAGCATGTTATCACTATCAATGCCATGTCGTCGCACCTTGAAGCTACTTTATACTTTGACGGTGCCTCAACCCTTGCGAGGAGGTAGTGCAACTACCATCATTATGTTCCCCTTTGGGGAAATACATCCTTTTGCTTATCGTTTGGCATTTTCCTGCACAAACAATGTGGTAGAGTACGAGTAGCTACTCAGAGGCCTCTCAGCTGCCCAAGCACTACATATACAACACATGGTGATTTTCAGAGATTCAAAACTAGTTGTGAATCAAATCACCGAGGTCTATGCTTGCAAAGCTACACATTTGCAACCCTACTACGACTTAGTAAAGAGCCTACTTAGACAATTTGCAACTACATGTGTGCAATAAATGCCACGTAACGAGAACACCGTAGCAGATGCCTTAGCCACCCTAGCACTAAATATTTCATCACACTTGTTTGCAAGTTTACCAACCTCTATTACTGAGTGCACTGAGCCTATCACTTAGGTGATACACGTAGCCTCTGTTAATGCTGCAGATGCCCAAGAGTGGTACGCCAACATTAAAGCCTACCTGCAACATGGTGAACCCCCAAGTGTATTGACATCTTCCCAGAGAGATGCAATCCGTAAGCATGCTTGGCAATATGTGCTTATGGGAGACAATGCCCTATGCAAGTGCTCCTATGACGGGATATTGCTGGCATGCATAAATGAGGGGCAAGCGCAGAAGGTTGTTGATGAAGTACACGAAGGATTATGTGGTGGACACATAGCACCTAGGGCTATGGCGGCAAAAATCAGACGTCTAGGGTACTATTGGCCTCACATGGAGTGTGATTGCCTGGCAAAAGTCAAGACATGTGATATGTGCTAGAGATATGCAAATCTCATACATATTTCACCCACAGAGTTGCACCCGATGCAGATCACATGGTCTTTCCAGTGATGGGGACTACATCTCATAGGACCTATCACACCTAAGTCTTCCGCACGGCATAGCTTCATCATCACAGCCACTAAGTATTTTAGCAAGTGGGTGGAAGCTATTCCCTTGAGGAAAACTACATCTCAGTAGATTTTCCACTTCATCTTGGATAACATCGTGATAAGGTTTGGACTTCCGATGACTATTGTGACTGAAAATAGGCCACAGTTCAGTAGTACGAAAACCTGAACCTTCTGAAGCAATCTTGGTATTAGGCAATCATTCTCCTTGCCATACTACCCACAGGTGAACAGACATGTAGAGGCTATAAATAAGTCCATCATCGACTTGCTGAAAAGGATGCTCAACAACAACAAGAGGTGATGGCATGAGCAAATCCTCTATGTGCTATGGGCTTATCAGATGACATGCAGGACTGTGACAGGTAAGACACCTTTTAGTCTTGTTTATGGATCTGAAGCAGTGTTACCTCTTGAGTTGTAGGTATCATCACTCTGGATGATCCTATCTAATGTCGTAAGCAAAGCCCAAAATAGCGAGTTGTGGATCATCGATCTCGACACAATAGAGGAGGAGCGTGTGCAAACACTGGGTCGCATAGAGCATTATTAGAACAAGCAATAGAAAAAACACCATGCAAATTCACCTCAACGGCGAATACAGAAGGGAGACCTCGTTCTCAAGGCTGTCTGTGAGCATATGAACAAATTCTCAGCAAACTGGGAATGTCCATACATGGTCACAAAAGCCTTTGGGAATAGGGCCTTCAAATTGGTAGACATGGACAATAATAAGTTTGCAAACCTAGTGAATCACTTGTCTCTCAAGCCATACTACATCTAGATGTATGGAGTAGATAGGCAAGTGTTCACTACGACGTAAAATTGGCAAAGGTGAGCAAATGTTCGCTATGATGTTAAACTGGCACAGCTTCATCAACGTTCGCTACAACGTTAAATTGGCATAGCTTCATCGATGTCTGCTACGATGTTAAACTGGCAAAGCTCATCTGCTAAGACGTAAAACTAGCATAGATAGTCTACTATGATGTTAAACTGGCACAGATGGTCTGCTAGGACCTTAAATTAGTTCATCCATAGTCCGCTACGATGAAAAACTAGCATAGCATCGGTTTGCTGGGACTTTAAACCAGCATACCATGGTTTACCAGGACCTTCAATTAGGTTCGTGGCACATCCTCAGCATGCATCTACACCTAAACACATCAAGCGAGCATGCAAAGTGCCGACATGGTGTGGGACGTTGCAGTTCCAGAATGCAGTTCACGATGCGATGAAAATAGGATCTGGAACATATGTAATGTTGCTGCTCTTGGCATCTTGCTGATCCTCTGGAGATGTCCTATGACATCTTACTGACCCTCCGGACCTACCATCGCCTTGACAGTAGTTCCTTGGTCAGTGCCTGCTGCTAGAGTTCCAGCAGTATTGTGGCCCAACCACAATATCATTACCCTCCAGCCCCCTGCCAACGCCTGAGCTCAAACAACGTTCAGCTATGGAGTAGCCAATCCCATAGCTGAATTGAGAATTCATGCCTTCGACAGGGATTCCTGAGCATCTACATCCACAGCAACTCCTAGCATCCTCAATGCCAACCTCTCCACGCCGATGCTGTGAAAGCCACTGCTGGCCTTCCTACTTTGGACATCGCACACCAGTAAAGATGTCCAGAGCTTCGACAGCGTCTGCATCAAGCAGGGACTTTGCCTTTATTTTGCATCATGGTTGTTTCTCCTAGTTTTCCTTCTGTTGTGTTTGCAGGATGCGTACCAGGGAGATGCTGCTTAGAGGTGCGCTTTGCCATAGAAGCAGGACCCTACATCGTTCTAAGGTGTTCATCTTGACTAGCTTAGCTACTTTAAAGTGCACATCCTATTCTTCCCCTTTATTTTCCTTATCTCACTCCTCATACTCACGATCCACTCTCTCCTCTCTTTCACAAGCTTTTCCCGACATCTGTCAAGCCCTCCCATATGCTCAACTGCAAAGTCCATAATGTGCATAACACATGCTCACCACATGAAAAACATCTGTAGGTAGGTTAAAGCCTCACATGGATGTAACACAACTAATCCCAGGGAAGAAACACCTATCTTGCATACACAAGATTGTTTGCGAATGTAAAAGGAAAAACAGTAAGAGGCAAAAGCATAAAAGAGCAAAGCTCATTCAAAAAAAAGTGTGCCTAAAACAAATGGCACATAAGCTGTTTCGCATACCCTCTCTCCCTAAGAATTCTAATGAGAGGTCCAAGGTAGGTCAGCAAAAGAAAAGGTGACCATGTAAACAACTCCCTCACAAGCACTCTGACGAGGGACCCAGTCAAGTTTCATCTTTACCCTTTTCCTAAACCTCCTATCCTGCTTAGCCCTTCCCTGTTCCCACGTAACCAATGCAACACTCTCAAAGCACAGCTAAGCGACATCTTGGTGATCACTGAAGAGAAATATTGGTGCTTTATTTTTTGTGGTGTTTCGTATTCTTTGTTAGTGTCTCTCGGGTCCGTCCTCCAGATGTCGACAAAGAGGGGCCAATGAAACACCCTAAATTTCCAAGGCATTCTTGCTTCATCGGGTCCTTTCAATTCAAGTAGTGTCATAGCAATTCATCAGGAGATGGGTGCTTTGGTGTTCAGACTATCCAATTTGGCAAGTTTTCTACTCCCGGTGTCAATAGGCTCAATGGATCCTCCAGCCTACCCACCTGAGTAGTTCATCCAGCCGACAACCTACTTAGAAATGATGCGTGAAATTGTCGGCAATGCTTAGAATGTGCAAAATAGTTTGACAAGTTTTCTAGTCAAGAAGTTTGCTACACTACGCTATGTAGTGTAGCAGGCTTCAGAAGATGATTACAGAATAAAGTGCTACGCTATGCAGCATAGCATAGTGTAGCAAAAGCTAGACAGTCAGTTCCCTCACCCGACTTCAGGTCCTTCAGCAATGGCTCCTTCCACCAGAAAGTGCCAAATTTAGCAAAAAGCAAACCATGTTGGCCACTACACTATGCTACACTACATAGTGTAGCAACTCTACGGATGTGATAAAAGGCATCTCAAAGCATAGGATCAACAAGTTCGCAAGTTTCACATTGCAAAAAGAAAAGATTGCAGATTTTTGACATTTCCGCGATTAAGGCTAGTTACTACGCTATGCTACGCTACGTAGCATAGCACAATGTAGAAAATATGCAAAATCAGTCAAAGAAGTTCAAAGGCTTCCAACACATGCAACAAGCCTTGACGCAAGTTTTTGCCTGAAACTAGTGGCTATGCTATGCTATGCTGCATAGCGTAGCACAACGTAGCAAGATTCTACGCTATGCCAACATGCTACGCTCTAAAGGATAGCACAACCTAACAAGCTGCTACGCTATGCCAACATGCTATGCTCTAAATCATAGCACGGCCTAACAAGCTGCTACGCTACACCCACATGCTATGCTACAAAGCATAACACAGCGTAGCGGGTAGCTACGCTACATCAATGCACTTTACCTGTTTCTGTCATTGGCACACATCTCCAAGTATTGACAACATAATTATAGCATGGCAGGCTTCTCAATTAGCCTTGCATGTCCATGTAGCATAGACACGTCAACACAGGCCCAAGACATGTGGCATCCAAACCGCATCTTTCACGTGCTCCTGGTCCTATAAATACCCCGATGAGCAATGCTCAAAGAGTTAGTGAGTGAGTCGGGTTGGTTGGCTAGCAAAAGAAAATTTTTTGACAAATTGGTAATTTGGCAAGTTAGCATTTTCGTAAGTTGGCAAACTAACAATCTTGAGCATTGTAAACATTCTTTTTGGCATTGTAAATAGTTAACACTCCCGTTTGGCATTCTGCTTTTCTCTTTTCCACTATCTTTATAGCATTTTGCATTGTTAACTCCCAAGTCTGTGTTCAAGCATACAAATATCTTGCTTTGAATGTCTTGGTTACTTTTGGAATCTTTGCACTTTTCAGCGTCGTGCAACCGATTGTATCTGCCTTGAAAGAGTGAAGTCAATATCTTGAAACGGTGCACTTTCTTAACTGCATTTTACTTTACTTTCCTACTTGTCATTACACTCTACATCATTTTCTACCATTTTGTGTTTAAAGATTACTATTTTTATGTTATAATTCTTTCTTTCAAATCATACATTTGCAAAAGGTTATAGTAACACCAACTAAGTCCCTCTCTGATCGACCAGACCATTAAGGGTGCCCCACTTCCGTTTTATCTAGCACAGCCCTCACACGGATCCGTGGTTAAAGACTATGACAACCGACGACGTCTCGGTGTTTTCCATCCATTGACATTTTCGATTGCCATAATAATGACACCAGCTATAAAATTTTTCTAAGTGTTAAGACTACACTCTTGATTATGCTCTAGAGTAGAGTTAGCATAGTTAGCTTGGAAGACTAGTTTTGGCAAATTTTTCTAATTATCGGGACTACACTCAGGAGCATAGCCAAGCATAGATAGTTTGAAAGCTTAGTTCTTTCAAGGTTTTTCTAAGTGCTAGGACTACACTCTCTATTGTCAGGGCTATGCTCTAGAGCGTAGTTAGCATGGAAGCACATTTTTTGTAAAATTTTTCTAACTGTCAAGACTACACTTGGGAGCATAGTGGAGCGTAGAAAACTTAGAAGCCAGATGTTGTAGAGATTTCTCTAAGTGTTGTGACTATGCTCACCTCTAGTTGGGAGTGTAGTCAGCCTTGCCTAGAGCATAGTCAGCACTTAGCCACATTTTGCCAGATTTCGCTTAAGTTTGGGACTACATTCTCCCCCAGTGCGAAGTGTAGTCAAGCATAGACATGTAAAATAGCCTCCAAAGGCCTCCACAATGTAGCACTGACATCCACCTCAGCTCCAACACACCTCTAGTAGTATAATTTATCCTTTTTTTTTCATTCTTCTTCTCCCCAGAATTGTAACTACACTCTACCCCACTTCCCATAGTAGACAGTGTAGTCTCCAAAAGTTGCATTTTTTTGGTATTTTTAGCATTTTCTCAAGTACATTGTGGTCTTCTTGGCACTTGCACATGCAGTTCGTCAATGTAGTCATAGTCTTGCGAGCTCACAAACTTCATCAGAGTAGAACACAGACTAACATCGCTTGTTGTAGTGGAGAGCATAGTTGGGATCAATGTAGTTCTAACTACCTCATAATGTAGTCTCAACTACCCCATTGCCACGTGGCATCAAATCAACATTTTTAAGCAACCCTAACCCTATAAATACCCCCAGTACCCTATGTTTTGGGGTTGGGTTAGCATTTTCACATTTCGATTAGCATTTTCATTTGACATTTAGCATTTTGGCATTTGGCACTTAGCATTTTGGGTGAATGAAACCCAAAGGCACCAACAAAGAGGCAGAGTTGCATTCCATGGTCCATTGAAGCCTTGTTGCAATCCTCCAAGACACCATAGCTCACAATATAATGTGACAACCAACCTGGTAGGCATGGACACCATGGTAAGTGCCAAACTTCATAGGCCAGCACCATCGAGACTATGACTACGCTCTTCATTACACCCATTATACACTATGTACCTTTTGAACCCCTTTTTGAGTTAACTATCCTCAACCCCATTTAGGGTGCTGTTCTATTTCTCTCTCCTATATTTTTCATGTTTTCTTTATATTTTCTTCATATTTTTTTGCATTTTCAACATGTGGTCATGTTTTAACTACACTCGGGTAACAGTCTTTGGGGGTTGGCACCTCCATTCGTGTCAAAACCCTTAGCTATGCTCACCCCCATCCATGACTACGTAGATACTTAGCACTGCAAAACACTATTTAAACACTTAGCATTGTTTGCATTTGCATCTTGGCTAACCACATCATTCTTGGTTGCACCCATCACCCTAGCTGCAACTGATAAAGTTCCTATTTGATCGACAAGATCGTTCAGGACACTCTGTCTCTACTTCTAGTAGGCCATCGCATGAAGGTAGGGTTAGGTTGTGCGTTCGTTGATCCCTCGGTGATTCTAGCCACTGATGTTTTCAATCGTTACAATTTTTTGGCCCTAGAAGGAGGGCCATTTCCTTCTTTGGTCATTTTCTTGCATGCTCTCTGCACCCCCATCGATGTAGATTGGACCGCTTTTTCAGTCTTCCCTAGACCCCACGTAGCAACCCAAGTCACGCTATTCTCCACTATTTTCTGTAAGCCTTTTTTCTTTCAGTGTAGAAAGCATAGTTGGTGGAGAGCATAGTTAGTGTGGAGCATAGTTATCTCTTAGCGTAGAGAGTGTAGTCTCCATACTTAGCCATTTTTTCATAGTTTCAACACTGTCAATATTCTACAACTTTCAAACTTAGTCATTTTTTTGTAGTTTTCAGAGTTATCCGTTTTTGCAAATAGGAACTCTCATAACTCGATCTATGAACATGAATCCAAATCAACCTTCCATGTCGATGTCTAACACACTTGACACCATCATCCACCTAGAGCATGCTATGCTCAGCCATGAACAATACAACTTTTTTTGTGCCAAAATCCAAGTAGGTTTACTCATGGATTACCTTGACATAGAGGCAAAACAGGACTTCGAATGAGTCCACCAGGATAGATGAGACTACATCCCCTCCTCTCTTAACATCATCCCACTCATGAAGTCCTATCACTGGTTGTTTTCCTAACTCATCTGTGCAAACGAGCATGATGTATGAACTAACTATGAGGAAGCCTCACAAGAGGAAGAAGATGAGTTTGAGGCTTGCTTTGAATGTGAGAGCCCCCTTTACACCATCTTCCAAGAACTACTCCATAATTTAGCAACAAATGCATTTTTCCAACCCTACGTTCATGCAAGGGCCACATCCCAACCCTAATTGATTTAAGCATCTTACACCTTGCCTACCTCATTAATGTCCTTAGTGTTAATCCAACCCATGCGTGTGTGGCCTACCGCAGTCATTGCGCCCATGGCATAGCCTACACATCAATCACGTCACATGGCTCTGCAACTGACAATCCAGCCCTGTGTCGTGCAACCAACAGAAGCCTCACCAATGCAACTGACTGGCCCATCCCATAACTTGGATCAAGCATTCTAGCTAATCCAAATTTTGATGGAAGAAGTCAAAAGGCTCAAGGCCGCTTCCTTTGAAACCATCAAGGTAGTGGACTTTTACCAAGATCACCCCATAAGTCCTATGGTCCCACCCCTAACTCTCCCAATTGGGGTCCCATTGCCTTAACTCACCAAGTACAATGGTGAAGGGGATCCTAATGTGCACTTGGTGACATTCATGTGTGAGTGCCTATTATTGTAGGCATGGCCGCATGCCATCATGCCTGTGTTTGCCATGTCACTAACTAGTAAAGCCCTAGAATGGTACCACACATTACCCAAGGCCTCTATCTCCTCCCTAGAGGACCTCCTAAGCTAGTTTGTGACATGCTTCAAGTAAAACCTAAAGCTTGAAGCAACCTTGGACCAACTCACGTAAATCAAGCAGGTTCCCTTACAGCTTGTCCCCAAATTCATCCAATGCTGGAGTGTCTCACTGAACAAAATGAGGGAGCCCATAGTATAAATGCACCTCTTAGCCATCTTCAAGAGTGTAGTTAATGACTTTATCAAGTCAAAGTTGTACTACATGTCCCCAAAGTCTTTGAGCCAAGCCTTTACCCAAATGAAGGGCATAGAGGAGGTAGCACAAGCTAGCAATGACCTAGCCTATGTGGCCTACAGAAACCATTAGGTACATAAGCAAAATTCAATAGTGGCAATAGTAGCCATACATGCCAAACTAACCAACTATGGGCCAACAGCTAAGTAGCCCAAATCCCTAGCACACAAAGCCACCAACTCTATCGCCCAGGCAACCAACTTGTCCACAATGGTAGGGGCTAGAGCATAATCCACTCTGAGGTCCAACTTTGAGCATAATAATTGCTCAAAGTATATCCCATTGCCACTCAAACTCTCATAGTTTCTAGATCAACTATTGAAAGCTAGGCAAATCCAACACAAACGAGTGATGGAGGATGCTTACCAATGTCACGATAGGTATTGTGTGCTATTGAGGAATCCTACCTCAGCAATACCAAATGAGCCCTTGGTTTTGTAACACTTCAAGTTGGACCAATTTTATCACTACCATTAGATGTATGGTCATAGTATGGACTTTTATTAGGCTTTGAAAGATGATCTGCAAAGAAAGATAGAAAGGAGCCAACTCGTGCTTGACACTGCAAACTAGTCCAATGCAGATGATGCTACCTACATCATTAACATCATTAGCATGGGCAAGTTAACACCAATGAAGCAACCTTTTGTGATCTATGTGCCTCCTAGTAGCACAATCGTCCCCTCAGCCTCCACAAGCAAGAGGCATTCCTTTGTTATCAAAGTGCCACTGTGGGCACCCATAACACCTTTCATGGTTAGGGTCCTACAGCCATCGTCTGCTAAGATGTTAAACTGGCATCCACATAGACCGTCCACTATGACGTTAAACTAGAATACCGTGAAAATGACTACTTAATCACCATTTATTATTAAGGTGCCACAACAACTTGGACCATAGCACTCATTCGCTACAATGTTAATTTGGCACCCAAACCACTCATCTACTAAGATGTTAAATTGGCAACAATCATCTACTATAACGTTAAATCGGCATGTTGCAACAACAACTACCAAATAATCCTTTATCATCAAGGTGCCACAATGTGATGGCCCCGCAACAATAATAGCTAAGCAGTCATTTGTTGTTAGGGTGCTAAAACACGCTAGCTCCTCATCTACTCAAAGCCTGATAGCGGAAACCATATTGATCCCTTCTCCTCCAAGGGTCAACCTCACTAGCAACATGGGTAGACCCACCAAATGGCAACACAAGAGGCTGAACGAGCATATCATAGATCAAACAACTACCAAAGCTAGTCCCTGTCCCTATAGTCCCCATGGTTGAAGCAAAGGCCACACCTGACAAAGTACAAATGAGCATTAAGGCCCCCAAGTAAACTAAGCTCAAGTCCTCTCCATAAGAGATCTGTCTCTTGAGTTGCATGGAGGAGGTCAAGGCCAACAGAATGATTGATGACAAGGACTTCATAGATGCATTAACCTAGGTGAGACAAACCCTCAAGCAGAAAAACATAATGCTAAGCTTATATGACTTGGTCATGATCTCATCTCCTCATCGTCAAGCACTGGCCCAAATGTTGGCCTCCATTCCTATTATGGAGGACATCCTTATAGATGAGAATTCCATCCATGTATTGATGTTGCTCACTGTGCTCCATCCATGTAGTGATGTTGCTCACTGTGCCACAAGAATTAGGTTCAAAATCCCTGACCTTTCATGATTATGCAATCAAGGTTAAGCCCAAACGAGGGGAGGTCATAATAGCTCCACTATCTATTAGCATACGCATTGGGCAGTGCACCATTCGTAAGGTGTACATCGATGATGGTGCAGCAACAAACATAGTTTTGTACATCATCATGGATAAGCTAGGCCTCACAGATGAGATTAGGCCAACCAAAATCGTGTGTCTAAAATCCTTCAACAGATCATGCATCATTGTTAGGGGTATGATCAACATAGCCTTCATGGCAGGGGAGTAGTTCTCCACCTTTGCAAAATTCATTATTAGAGAGGAAATGCCAAGATTCAACCTAATCTTAGGCAAGCCTTGCCTCCTTTCTCATCCACCAAGAAATCCACCTTCCATACAAAGGTGGTCAAGTTATCATCCATGGTGATAACACCTCCCCTCCAGCTACCCATAACATAGACATGGGCCAAGTGTTGGAGGTGAAGATTCTTGGTGATGTACCTGCAGTAACCAATGCAATGCATAATGCTCATACACCCAAATAAGTGGTTGGAGCCAATAGCCTCCCAAAGAATCCTAGGCCCTATGTGCCCCTTAATCCACATGACCAAGGCACTCCATTGACCCAAAATGCACTAGGTGTCTGCCCACCCATGAATGCTACATGTCACGTATTTTTGACTTTCGCCTGCATTACATTTATTTACGCATTTACATTTAGCCTATTTTCTTAGCTTACACATCCTTCAATTTGTTTACACATTTTCGCTTTATTTGTTTACACATTCATCTGCTTAGCTTACGCATCCTTCAATTTGTTTACACATTTTCGCTTTATTTTTTTAACATTCATCTGCTTAGCTTACGCATTAAGAAAATCAAAACCCACAAAAATCATAAACATTAAAATTACAAAAAGAAAAAAGCAACGGCCTCCTATGGTCTTAAACTAGCAACCCACTAGCTTGCTATGGCTTTAAGTGGGCACTGTATGGCTTGCTACAGCCTAAAACTAGCAACTCTTTTACTTCCAATGTCATGACCCGAAATGGCCTTAAACTAGCAACACTTATGGCATGTCATGGCATTAAACTAGCAACACATGGCCCTAAATGACCTTAAACTAGCATCTACTACCCGAAATGGCCTTAAAACTAGCAACCACGACTTGCCATTACCCTTAAACTTGCAATCATGACTTGAACTGGCCTAAAACTAGCAACACATGGGGCCTAGAATGGCCTTATGTTACTACTACAGCCTGGAACGGCCCAAAACCATCGCTTCTCACATTGATTTCCTCTCATTTATGCATTAACATTATTGTAACAAGTGTCACTTGATGTTGTTTTTCAAGTTGATTTTTACAGGCACACAACATGGCTATGTATGTAGCATTGTACCTCATTGAAGCAAGGTAAGTAACTCATCTACCATGATGCTAAAACTAGGACAACATTCGTCTGACATGATGCTAAAACTAGCACACAACTTGTCCACCATGATGCTAAAACTAGCACAACAATCTGCTATGACTATAAACTAGCACAAGTTTTCCTTGGGTCATGACATTAAACTGGCACAACAGCTCGTCTTTGGGTCATGATGTTAAATTGGCATAATAGCAGTCCACTACAACTATAAAATAGCACCCCATGCTTTTCCAAGACCTTAAACTAGGTTCATGGTCTGCTAGGACCTCAAATTGACATTTTTCTAATCTTCTGGAGCACTTACCACTAGCACAACCTTTTTAGCACTTGTAGCATCATCGCCCTCGGCACTTTGACTAGCTTCCTAAGCACTTGTAACTGGTTCAGCATTTGATGCATTTGCAGCATCTCCACATTTTTCTTAGCACTTGTAGTTGTGTTTATAGGACAAAGCCCTAGAGACAGTTGTGTAAAGGCTCATCTTACCATAGAAGTAAGTCACCACATCACTTTGATGTGCATGATTGGACTAGCTAAGCCACTCAAGAGTGCACATCTTCCTCATCTTGTTTTAGCCTACGCACACCCAAATAACCTCTCATTGCCTACATACTCAAGCTTGTAAACCCCTCTGATGCATATGCATTGATGCACATGGCACCTCTCTTCAAGTCAATCATAGAACCCAAAGTGAACATAAAATAACTCATCCCACAAGAAGCCTTTGTCGGATGGTCAAAACCTAAGTGAATGTACCACAACTCATCCCAGAGAGGAAACACTTATCCTAGAAACGTGATGTGATTGCATCAAAGCAAAGCCTAATAGGTGGCACATAGTCCACTTGATGGAAAACACATTGTAGCTAACATCTAACAATGTACAAAACCCAATAGAGGTTCACCTTACCACAAAGTAAAGAAGCAAAAGAAAAAAATAAGAAGAATAAGAAGAAGAAGAAGAAGAAGAAGAAGAAGAAGAGAGAGAGAGAGAGAGAGAGAGAGAGAGAGAGAATGGAAAAAAATAGATCCCCAAGCAATTTACAAGTGCTACAGTTTTGCAACTGGCCCAACCTTGAATCTACACCTTGACTTTGTCATAAGCACTTCGACAAGAGGTCAATGTTTTTAGGGGCAATCCACCCTACTACCATGATCATTGTTAGTTATCTTGACTTCTTATCCTGCATCATCACACACTATTTACATCTCATCTCCCTATTTATCCCCAGTGCATTACCTACATCCTTTACCTTAGCATACTCCTAACCATAGCAATCTTAAGCATGGTGAAATGACATCCAATCTAGTATTGATGAGCAATGTTGGTGCCATGTTTGCTATAGTGTTTTTCTATTCTTTGTTTACATCTCTTAGGGCACTCCTCTAAACATCAACAAAGAGGGGCCAATGAAACACCACAAAAATTTGGGCTACAACATCTTGACTACAAATTTGGCTAAGTGTCAGAATGATGACACTTGATGCAAATTTTTCTAAGTGTTGAATCTATGCTCTCCATTGCACTAGAGAATAGTCAGCATAGTAGAGAGTGTAGCTATCTCAAACTGCCAGTTTCACAAATTTTTCTAAGTGTTAGAATGCTGACACTAGCTGCAAAATTTTTCTCTAAGTGTTGAGACTAGGCTCTTGACTATTCTCTAGAGCGTAGTCAACTTGGAAGACTAGTTTTGACAAATTTTTCTAACTGTCGAGACTATGCTCAGGAGTGTAGTCAAGTGTAGATAGTTTGGAAGCTTAGTTTTTGCAAGATTTTTTAAGTGCCAGGACTATGATATAAAGCATAGTTAGTGTAGTCAGCATGTAAGCATATTTTTTGCAAAATTTTTCTAACTGTGAAGACTACACTCTGGAGCATAGTTGAGTGTAGATAGCTTGGAAGCTATATTTTGCAGAGATTTCTCTAAGTGTTGTGACTATGCTCACCCCTAGTTGGGAGTGTAGTCAGCCTTCCCTAGAGTGTAGTCACCACTTAGCCATATTTTTCCATATTTTACCTAATTTTGGGACTACACTCTCCGCCAGTGCAAAGTGTAGTTATGCATAGACATGCAGAATAGCCTCCAAAGGCCTCAACAACGTAGTACCATCATCCACCTCAGCTCCAACATACCTCTAGTAGTAGCATTTTTCTTTTTTGCATTCCCTTTCTCCCCAAAATTGTAACTACTCTCTATCCCACTTCTCATAGTGGATAGCATAGTCCTGGAGCATAGTCTCCAAAATTTTCAATTTTTGGCATTTTCTCAAGTACATTATGATCTTCTTGGCACTTTCACATGTAGTTGGTCAGCATAGTCTTATTCTCATAGCCTTAGAAACTCTATTAGAGTAGAACACACCCTAACACCACTTGCTATAGTGGAGAGTGTAGTTGGGGTCAGCGTAGTCCCAACTACCTCACAATGTAGTCCCAATTACCCCAGTACCACATGACACCCTATCCACATTTTCTAGCATTCCTAATCCTATAAATATCCCCAATGCCCTATGTTTTTGGGTTGGGTTGGCATTTTCACATTTCAATTGGCATTTTCATTTGGCATTTGTCTCTTAGCATTTTGGGTGAACAAGATTCAAAGGCATCAACAGAGAGGTAGAGTTACATTCCATTGTCCACCAAAGCCTTATTGCAGCCTCACAAGACACCACATCCCATAGTACACAACAACAAATAACTCAATAGGTATAGACACCACAACAAATACTAGACTTCATGACCCGACACTATCAAGACTATGACTACACTCTCCACTACACCTGTTGTACACTGCATACCTTCTAAATCCCTTTTGGAGTTAACTATGCTTAGCCCCATTTGGGGTAGTGTTCTATTTATCTCTCCTACATTTTTCACATTTTCTTGACATGTCTTTTGCATTTTCAATGCGTGGTCATGTTTTAACTATGCTCGAGCAGTAGTCTCCATGGGTTGGCACCCCCATTCATGCCAAGAACCTTGACTATGCTCTCCCCCACCAATGACTACGCTCCACAATTTGCACCATGAAACATCATTGAAACACTTAGCATTATTTCACATTGTTTGCATTTGCATCTCAACTAATCACACCACCCCTGGTTGTATTCATCGCCTTGGCTACAACCAAAAAAATCCCTGTTCAATTGACAAGATCATTCAGGGCACTTCGCCTCTACTTTTAGTAGGTGCTCATGTGGAGGCAAGATTAGGCTATGCATTCATTGATCTCGATGATTCCAACCACCAATGTTTTTGTTCATTACAAGCTTCCTTGCGTCTCTTGCACTCACAATCACTACCTTGTTCTTTGGACTCTTCAAAAAATTTTAGGACAACATAAAATCTTCTATCCATGGAGTCCCCATAACTGATCAACCTTGGCTGTAATTTTAGACTGAAATTTTTGAAGTAGTAAGGTTTTTTGATTTGCCACCTTATCAAGTGTTGATTCTTCCTCACTATCATAAAATCAAACCTCCCTCTTGTAAGTGGAAGGGTTGCAATTGTACTCTTATGCACTTTTTCATTTTCTTAATTCTCCTTCCTCTTTATTTACCTACTCAATTAATCTTTGGATCTAATGAGCACTTACTTCTGACAATCACCCTTAGGCATAGATGACAATGGTTCCCATCATTTCTGATCGAAGCTCATCTACAACATGGCGAAGCCCATTTAGTTGAGAATAACCATGGTCAAGACATCTATGCAATAAGAAATAGTATCTGCTGATGATGACATCCAAGGGTTCATGTGTTCCTTGTTTTCATCCTTGGATCTACCTCTGCAAGTTGGACACTTGGAAGTACATATGATATTAGTTATTAAATAATTTAAGCATTGTACTCCATCATCTGATATATTTTTCTTCTAAGGATTGATACTAATTTTTTTCTTTTTTAATGAGTGTCCTTAGAAATAACTTAAGATTTTGCCACTTATTTTCTATATTTTGCAAGGCATATGCATCTTGAAAAGATTAGAGATGGTTCTGCAGATTTGAGTTATATACCCCTTCAAATCAAGGAATATTATTCATGTCTAGCCTCTTGATCTGACTATCCTTAACGTGCCTTGTAGGGATTCTTACTGCCTCTAAAATACTGAGAATACTTTTGGTAGAAAGCAAAGGCTCATCAAGGCCATGATTTTGGTGCCTACGATGCCCTCTACTACCCCTTTTTTTATGGTGATAGGTCTTTCTTAAATGCCCACACCCCTGGTCTTGACTTGCCCAATGGTCCCTTTGATCATTTTGGTCTTGTTAATCACCTCCATCATGGTCGTGCCCCCTATGGTTACAATTAGAGCTAGATGATGATGATGATGATGATTAAGGTGAAGAGGAAGGAGTACTAGCATCATCATGGTGCCTACTACTCCCTCTTTGGTGGTCATGGACATGATCATGATCTTGGTTCTTGTCTACATCCCTACCTTGACTTGCCTCTTTGGATCCACCTTTTTCATTGGATCCATTCTTACTAGAACCAAGATTATGGATCGTGGATTGTAGGTTCTAGTTTTGACCTCCTTTACTAGAGTCAAAAAGAGGAATTTCACTAAATTGAAAACCCCTAGAGAAGGGTTCACCATCTTTTTGATACAGTAGGACTAGATAATCATTGAACCACATTCCCTTTGCAGATTTATAGTGTTTTTCTAGTTGGCCATCCCTAAGACATTGTGCCTCAATGGGATGGTAATCCTTGGCATCACTATCCTGTATAACATACTCAGCATGAAGCCTCTAGAGGCGTAAATGCACAAGATTTTGTTGGAGCATCATAGGAATAAATTGATTTGACGACGACACAATGTTGTCCTCCATGTCACGCCACCATAGTAGTTCATCTTGGTGCAAGCTATAGATGAAGTAGGATACATACTTGTTAGGATGAGCATATACTACTCCATATTGTTGGGGCACCTATTGATGTAATCTGTTAGACTTGGATAGAGAATTTCTCTTGTGAGAAGAAGACATGTGTTAGAAAAATAAAAACACAATGTGCTCTTTAAATTTATTATAGTTATTTTAAAGTATGATATGACTCTAAGGTTCATTCCAACAATTTGAATAATTTTTCACTAGTCCTAGATAGTGCACGTAACAACTAAATGTTTCTCAACAATGATGCCAATGATGAGAAGTGAGGTACCCCTACACCCAACCATATGAATCACAAGTGTTCACATGCAATCTGGTCGAATTTCATAGACCTTAAGTTCTTAAGTACACTAGTTCTAAAACGTGAAATCTAATTGAGATGATTGTTGTCTTCTCAGTTTCACTAATAAGGTACAAGTATATGGTTAATTGTAATTGAGGTATATGATTTTTATCACTTTATATTTTATAATTTTAATTGCATAGAACAAGAATGAAAGGTAGAGGAATTTAATATCTAATTAATATACTACCTGGCTAGCCTAACACAAGGACTTGTTCCCACTCTTTGGACACATCCTGAAGACATATAGCACTATTGGATTACCAAATGTCAAGTGTTTTTGGGTTACCAAGCACTACACGTATGCTCGAAGTGGTCGTGCTTGTGTTCATTAAAAACTGGACATTAATTTCTTAATTAAAGTGCATTAATGTAAAGTGCATGAATATTAAATGCATTAAAGGAAACATTAATCTATTCTCAATGTTGTAAGAATTATCAAAAGGGCTAATGTTTGTTTCCATCACAATGTTGTGCTTAGGTATATCAATGCTTGAACAAATATCCGTACACACTTAGACTCCTATTGCGGGCACTCAGAAATATTCCAACTTTGGAATGGCTAAATTGTAAGAACTTCAGTACTCTATGAAAAAAACTATATGGAAATCCTATGCCTAAGCACTATATTTATAGGCCAGCATATACTTCATGATATCAGATATTCGACATCACATCTTGGGATCCGATATTGGATATCAAAGCACATAAAAAATAGTTAATCAAAAATGAAGAAAATCCTAATGTCCACCTTATAACCTTCCATTTTGAATGCTTGTTGTTGCAAGCCTAGCCACATACCATAATGTGAATCTTCCCTATGTTTCTTATTAGAAAAGACTTTGACTGGTACCGTGCATTACCAAGAGAATCTATATCCTCACTTGAAGACTGAATATCATAGTTCGTTAACCATTTTAAGTATAACTTAAAACCCAACATGAATCTTAACCAACTAATGAAGGTCAAGCAGGGATCCCTTGAGCTTGTACAAAAGTTTATACAACAATGGAATGCTCTTCTCAACAAGATTTTAGAACCTATATTTGAGATACGTCTTCTCACTATATTCAAGGGGATGATTAACAACTTTATTAAGTTGAAACTTTACTATCTAGACACATGGTCACTCAACTAGGCTTTTTTGGAAACCAAGAACATAGAGGATTCCACTAAGGCTAGTCATGACCCTACCTATGTGGCATATAAGAACCAACAAACTTGAAAGAATAAAAGGAAGGGAAGGAAAAACAACGTGTTCGTTTCCATTGTGGCCAAAGAAACTAAAACTGAGTAAGGCCCAAAATGAAACAACCTAAGGCCTCTACCAGCAACAATCAATTGTCAACATCTAGGGCCTCTACATTAGGAAACACAAGAGTAAATTTTGAAAGGAAGGATTAGTCAAAGTATACTAGCCTATAATTAAAACCATCTAAACTCCTTGATCAGTTGTTAAAAAGTAAGAAAATCCAATATAAATAGATGGCTAAGAATGCCTGTAAGAGGCATGATAGACTATGTGAAATTGTAAAGAATCCTGCTTTGGCAACCAAGGATGATTCGTTGGTGCCTAGGTACTTGAAGCTTGACCATTTTTGCCACCACCTTCAATTACCAAGTCATGATACCAATTTCTATTTAGTCCTCAAGGATGACCTGCAGAAGATGGTAGACAATGAGGAATTAGTCTTTGTTGCCTCTAATCTAATCAGACCATAAAATCAATTCATGCAAGTCTACAAGGACCCATTGAATGCTAATAATAGCCCATACACCATAGCAACATTTAATGTGATCAATAATCCAAGACCTACATGGGAGCCATTTTTGATTTAGGTACCTCCTTGTAATGATATGGGCCCTTCACTTTCATCTAGTTTAAGATCCCCTTTTGTTGTAAGGATACCATCAACTACACCTCCCAATAAGCCTTTTATGATTAGGGTATCCCCTCTCATCATAACCAAACCTACTATTACAACCGAACAACATCATCCCATGGTGGCCAACATAATAACTTCTTCCCAAGTAAACAACAATAATAAATTACCAATAAAACAATGAAAGAATTCTGTACCAAAGCCTAAGGACAAAGATAACAAGTAGGCCAAGACATGGAATGATGTGGGCCCACCGAAGCCCACTCCTATTTCATCCATCCCCATGAGGTTTAATGCTCAAGTTGCTTCAACAAGTCAAATAAATAAGGATCCCAAGTCACAAGGAAAGGGGAAAGATGCTAATGCACAACCCTAAAACATGATGTTCATATCGTGGGATGCATGGAGGAAGTCAAGTCCAACAAGAATGAGAAATCCATAATCAACAAAAAGGACTTCCTCAATGCACTAGAACATGTTAAGCAGTCTTTGAAATAGAAGAACACATCCCTTAGCCTATATGACCTAGTAACGACCTCAGCTACTCACTAGGAGGTCCTAGTAAAGATGGTGACTTCTATTCCTATTAGTGAGGACATCCCCACTACTGAGAAGTTCATTCACACAGTAATGGTACCACCTTCACCAAAGGAAGAAAAAAAGTCAACCACACTAGTATTTTATGATAGTAAGATCAAGAACAATCCCCCAGGGATGGTGAGACAACCAAAGATCCTCTCTTTATAATGATAAGAGGGAAGCAATACAAGGTACATAGGGTGCACATGGATGATGGGACAACCACTAATGAAATACCCTATACCATTGTCAAATGTTTAGGCTTAATAGAACACATGTAACATACATAGAATTTTACTCTTAAGTTCTTTAATGGTTCTTGGGTTGCGGTTAAAGGATCAACTTCTTCGAACTTTGTGGTAGGGGAATAATTCCCCACAACAGCCAATTTCTTGGTGCTGATTAGACACTAGGATTCAATATTATCCTAGGGAGGCCTTAGCTTGCTTAATTATGAGTTGTTTCCTCACCCATCCACAAAGAAATTCACTTGCCTTATGAGGGAAGTGAAATAATTATACATGGTGATAGTGCAGTTCCCTTGGCAGTAAACAATGTTAACATAGAACAAGGATTTGAAGCGGAGTCTCAAGAAGAAGCTCCTACTATTGATGATGAAGTCTAGAGGCCTGATAGTATGGAAGAGGCACAAACGCACAACAATGAAACCATGGATGTCCCATGGGAGGAGCTTCCCTTCAATGTGGTTAGCAAAGGAAACTGGTTATACAAAATCATGCAATGTAGGCCATACAACATTCCTAATCTTTGAAGATTAGGAAACACTTTCATAATTGATGTATGTTTCCTACTCACTTTCCCTTGTACCCATAACCATGTAGTTTTCTTTTTCTTTAGCCTCTTTTTTACTTAGTTTAAACATTATTTACACATACTACTTTATGTTACTTTATTTTACCATGTTTTGACCTTACTTTGCACACAACCTAGAGTTTACTCTTATTTACAATTTACCCTTATGCCTTGTCTATTTTAAAACATAAAATATGAAAAATACCATAAAAAATTTAAAACCTAAAAAATTCATAAAAGTTTTAAAAACACAAAACTAATAAAAATTTCCTACTTAATGTGCATGGCTTACTAAGGTCTAAAACTTACAACATTGAGGCTTGCCATGGCCTAAAACTGGAAAAAAAATTTATAACCTATTTACAACCTAGCTCACATTTTAGTTGCTAGCTAGTTTTACACGTTACTTTATCAAATTATTACATTATAGCTACAAGATTTACCCAACGTAGCCTTATAACATGAATGAAAATGTAAAATGTATAACATGTATGAAACATTAAGCATCAAAACATATAAACAAAATTAAACATTTTTAAAAACAAATAATAGTCTAAATGTCTATCACATGGTATGACAAAAGATTAAACAACAACATAAAAATAAAAAACCAGCTCTCAACAACCCATGGCTAACTCTAGCCACAACATCATAACTGACCATAGGTTTTGATTAGGTAGAAATGAATAGTAGTAAGTTTTATAGGTCATGGTAGCATCATGTCTCCACCATAACCTAACCACAAGTTATGATCAATATTTTACTTCAAAGCATGGATCATGGTCAATTCATGGTCCATTTGTTCTCTCATTCCATGTTATTTTTACATCCTTTGAACTATGTATAACCATTGATGCTTAGACTCATGCATTTTCTAGCTTTTTAACCACTTGATTATGCACTAGATGAGATCAATGGGTAGGCATTGCCTACTCATGTTACTTGTGATTGTTCACATGGCTAGTTTCATGATTCAAAATAATAGGGGTAGGTGAATCATGTGGAATTGTTTGCAGAGTTGATTCATTCATGATTAGATGAGACTTAGTCAACTAGTCCTTGAGGAGAGTTGCTGATAGCATCTAAGATAGGTAAGACCTTTGTGGGGTAGCTAGTCCTTGTAGGTGATCAATTTCTAGAGTAATTTTAGCTAATGTAATCCTTGACATTCTATGGATATCATGGTTTTTAAAAATTAATTATGGCTTCTAATATCATGGACCTTGAGATAGTTTTTAATGCAACATATGGTTCCATCCTATAGCATGTTCTATGTGCATCAAGGTGGCTAGGTCTACTAGAAAGGTTTTGATCCTTCCTAAATGTATATATGTAGATTTAGATGGTAGGAGCTAGAAGCTTGATGGTGATAGAGTATGATTGATAGAATTTCTTTTTTTATTTATTTTAAATTTAGTTTTATTTTTGATTATTGTATGTTGGACATGATATACTTGGATAGTTATATTGATGGGTATTACTAGTTCTTTTGAGATTATGATTTTTTTTCATGATTTATGAGATTTAATTATGAGGTTTGTTTTATGGTTATGGAAATTGTTGTTTTAAGCACTCTAATGTGAATTTTTGATTTATCATGTAGTTTGGTTTAAGTTTTATAATACTTATAAAGGTTTATTTTTTTAAGTTATAAGCATTTAATGTTACATGTCCTACGTATTAAGTTATGTGCAATTTAACCATGGATTACCTTAAGTAGAATTTTAAGATGTGATGCAATCTACATGTGTAACCTATAAATTTTTGATAGGGTTTCCTCATGAAGAAAATAAAATTAAAAATAAATTAAAATATCTTTTATTGAATTATCTTCTTGGAAAAAACCCAAAATAAAAATGCTGCAATAAAACCAAAATACGCAAGTTCATAACATAATTAGATTTTTATATCTCTACATCTAGCAAGATATGCCAAAAATCTTTGCAAGATTGAATTAAAAGAAAAAGTATGTAGGGAATCTCTACCTATTACCAATTGCAAAAACTAAATAAGGATCTAACAAAACTCAAATACTCTTGCTATGATTCCAAAATCTTCCACCAATTCATTATAGTCATCATCACAACTATGGAAAAAGGGAAATAAAAGATTGTAGGAAGAAGAATTATTATTGCTATAGAAAGTAGGAATGAAAAATAGAAATATTGAGAAGAACAACTACAAGTGTCATCAAATCACCCTTTACAAACTCATAAACATAGACACAAATGTATAGAATCCTATGTTCCATTCAAATAGATGTCAAATATATGAAGTAATGGAACCCTAGGTACATATATAAAGGCATTGAGACAAGATTCGATGACTGCAATATAATCAAGTGTTATACTAATGTACTTTTTGACAAAACAATAAAACTATAACATATGATTTTACAAAACACTTTCAAAGCTATAACACAGAGATGTTAGCCTAGTGGTAAGACTATTGATTTGGAAGCTTCAAGTCATGGATTTAATTTTGATAGAAAATGGTAAGTTATAAAGTTATATTTTAACTATATATCTTAAGATGTACTAATGCTTTAATTATTTTGGATTCCAACCCTACCTTCAAAGATACTACATAGCTTATAACCAACGAATACCATGGGTTCAAACTACACAAATTTCCATCACATGATCCAAAATCTTAACCTCTTAATATCTCACAATTTAGGAATTTGATTAAAAAATTATAAAAACCTAAAAAATCTTCAAGATGAGAAGAATTTATTTATAGAATCAAAAACAAGAAAAAAGGTCATCTCAACATTGGAAACATATTTGATGATGTATCCATGCACTTTGATAAATAACTCCTACATTGATGAGTAGCTCGGTATTCCAACACTCCACCATACAAGTCATGAGTGCATGCACGTAACTAGATTGTAATCTATGGATGGGAAATGTAAGTATGTTAGTGATTGATAGTTGATTCGTGATCATTGTCTTTTCACATTGAGTTCGTGAATTGTGAGTAGTATGGTTTAAGTATGATATTATGATGTTGTAGACTTAAATTACTTCTAAGTGTATCCATAATGAAACGATGAGAATAAAATATAAATCTAAAAGATAATTGAAATGTAAATCTATTCTATCCTATGGTAATGAGTGATGAGTGGCAAGGTAACCGTATGTTGAACCATACGAATCACAAAGAGCTGACATGCGATCTAGTTGAATTTCGTGTACTTTATAGTTTTTGGTGCACTAGTCTTCTAGGAAGTGAACCTTGCGTTAAGGTCATTTGTTGTCTTCCCAATTACACTTGAGACATACACTAGTATGGTTAAGTGTAATTGAGGCATCTGATTTTTATCATTTTATGTTTATGATTTTGGTGTTTAAAGAGAGATAAAGTAATTGCATTAACTAATTTAATTTAAATAATTAACTAATATCTAAGTAGTCCTAACATAAGTATTCAATTCCACTTTCTGCACACATCTTGAACCCATGTATCCATTGTTGGGTTACCAAGCACTACGCTACTGGGTGTACCAAGTAATAACATTGCTGGGATTACCAAACGAATATCTGTTATGCTCGAAGTAGTTTTACTTATGTATTTAATTTATCTAACTTATCTTGCTTAATTATCTTAATTAGCTTAATTATTGGAAAATATTGAATAACTAATTAAAAACATTAGATGCATAAATGAAATATTTAATCTATCCAAAATGCTATAAGGTTTACTAGAAAGCTCATCTTTATTGCCACACACAATATCATGCTTAGGTACAACAATGCTTGAATAAAGATCCATATACTTAATGACTCCAGCTATGGGCACTCGGGAGAAATATTCTAACTTTCAAACAAACAAACTGCAAGAGCTCTACTACTATAAAATCTAATTACCATAAATGCAACTAGTGGATGCATATTTATAGCCAAAAAGAGGATGTTGCATCAATGGTGCCTCGTTGACGAGGCCTAGTCAATGAGGCCTTGTCGATGCAACCAAAAACATGACTCATCATACCTACCGCCGCCCCCCTCCCCGATTAAATGAAAACTCTTTCTAGAGTTCTTTTACAAAATTGGGAAGGTAAGGGATTATTGACTGATCCTTCAATAAAACAAAACAAATTGACTTGAAAAAAATAGAGTGTCTGAGTATACGGATCAGCACATTACAAAAATTATGGTGTTCATGACACAAAATTGAACACCATGATGTCACTGTTCAAACTAGGACATTATGCCCTCTAATGGTATGAAGTTGGTGGTGAAGATTAGACAATCCCAGGAGGTGGTGGCTCTAGAGGTTTTGAGGAACCTTCACCAGATTTAGGCATGTGCGGCAGTCAAGCTAGCTGTGGCTATCTTTTTGTTACTGCAACTCTTAGTGGGAGGCAGAAAGCATTTAGCAATGCTTTCATCTTCTCCTCTTTACCTTTAGGATCATGCACTATCCATGCAACTTCACCAATGTGGGTCAGAATCGGCACATCCTAGGAACATGGGATTGCTGGAAAGAGCTCCTTTACATTGATAAACCAAGCAACAAATTGTTTGCATTCAATGTCAAATTCTTTAACTGCATTTTTTAGCTCCTATTAATCATTCATTCTTTTGGCTAAGTTCTTAGTAGTTGATTATTGATCTGTGAATCCTGCTCTAAGAACTTCAAGTTTAGAATTTATAGTCTCAAGCTTCTTCTTGGTGTCTTTATGATGTTTGAACTCTATCTTGTATAGTAAATACAAGTTAGCCACTTATTTTTCTAACTCTAACCATGGTCGTTCAACAGTTAGCATTACCAGGTTTGCATAGCAGAGATTGGCCAACTCTATGTATTTTATCATCTCGTCTATTTGCAACTCCTTTAGGCAGATCTCCATTTTGTTGTAGGAATCAATCTCATCAATGATGGGCTACCATACTTCTCTTCCTACTTGAAGTTGCTGAAGTGCTTCATTTAATTTTACCTTTGCCATCTAGATGTGCTTCTCATTTACTTCCTTCTACAAGCCAACCGAGTCTCTATAGTGATTTTTAACTCTTTTGAACTTCACAGCTTCATTTTTTGAAGCGACGATCTCAATGGCAGACTTCTAGCATAAGGCACAAACTTCTTCCATGGATAGATTTTGATTTTCTATTGTCAATTTCCTTAATTTAATGTTTACCTTGGCTAGTTGCTCTTGCTGTTGATGAAGAAATTCCTGCATTTGTTCTTTTTGGATGTCAACATTGTGTAGGGCATGATTTTCTATGATCAGTGCCTCATTCTCCTGGTGCATCTGAACTAAGTCCTTTTGAATCGAGTAGGTCTTTGCTTCTACCATTGATTGGTTAACGATGTTCATCACTGCATCTTCCTTAGCCTTCTTGAATCATTCTTGAAGCTATTGGAAAGATTCATATTTGGTTATTATCGGGTTAAGGAGTGTGGGATTAGCATGATGGGCACATAATTCAACAACCTCCATGGCTAAGCATTAATTCTATGCTTGAGCCATTTTGAGTTGCTCCTCTAAGATGATGCATTTGCCTCTTGCTTCTAGCAGCTCTAAAAAATCAAAGATATTTGGAATCAGTTGCCCAATCCTTACTAGTTGATCTAACAATTCTTCATGTTAGGTTGCATTCAATTTTTTGCTAACCATGCCTGCAAACATCTACACATATCAAAGTGTAGATATGTCTGGTATATGCTGTAGGTGCATTAAGTTCTTCAACAATGTGATCAACAACTACTTTAGCCATAGTCTCTTACCCTTGGTGCTGCATCACCATTACAATGACCCCTTCACCTTCCTCCAAATGCACTAAGAAGGAGGTGGCATTTCCATAAATTTTTGGGACTAAATGCTGTTTTGATCATGACACCATCACCTCTTGAGCATTAGGATAAGACCTTGTGGACAACTATGTTTGTTGGGTAGAGAATATTGGCCCATCCCTTTCCATCTAGCTAATTGTTCGAGCCATTGCATTAAGGTAACTCATCATCAATCGATACACAAATGAGTCTGCACTACTCATCCTTGCATGCTACTCTTACTCATGCAAGAGCTACTCTCAAATTTTGTGCAAGTGCTCAATGGCTGGACAAGCAACTAGCATTGTTTCTTGAGTAGGAAGTGGAGTGGCAGCTACTCCTTTTCTTTAGTTGTTGAAGGTGTCTTTTCTTTCATGATTTTAGTCATGAAGCCAAAGGAGCATGTTTGATTGTATCATTGGTATAGTGGATGATTCCTATCCTTTTGTAGAGGTTTTAGATGAGGCACGGAAAGGGTAGGGTTTTCCTTCCACATTCATTTTTCTTGAAACATTTTTTAATTTCTAAATAGATTATTTGTGGAAGGTTTACAGGAAATCTCTTGCTTAGAGTGGCACATGCTCAAGTGGAGAAGGTGTTCACCTTGCTAGGCCTCACCATTTGATTGAGGTGATAAGCCACTATCTTGAAGTAGATGTGCTCCGTTGATGTGAGTGTGCTAAACTTCTTACAGTCAACCTCGTAACACCACTGAGTCCACTCTTTTTTTTAGCTTGAAAGTCATCTTGTGTTGACAACTATGCCAACTATGTCCCAATATCAAGCAACTCCAATGCCTGTGCGATGGCCTTAGTTGAGTATGACACTTAAATATCCTTGATTTTTATTGTGGAGCCCAACCTTCTATTGTTCCAGAAAAGATATGTCTCTCCCATGTACCACTCCCCACTAGAGGTGATGATTGGACACATGGGAGAGGTTTGTAATTGTGTTTTGGATTTTGTTGGAGCTATCTCTAGAAATGTTCTAAAGTCTAGTTCTTGGAGAACTGAGTGTTGAATATCTTGGGGTTTGATGATGTCAAGGCAAATTTGCGTTAAAGTGACTTCAAGCCTTGGCAGGGGTCCTAGTGCTTCCCCTCACTATGATTGATTTGTTGGCACTTCTTCTTCTAAAATATTTTGAATAGATTCCACTTTGGGCTCCTCATGAAAACGTCTTATTGCATGGGTTANTATCTTTATCTCTTTAGGATAGTTACACTTGGCTAAGTTGTGATTATGGCTAATTTAATTACTTCAATCATTATTTTATTTGTGTTATTGCTAAAAAAATCATCCTAGAGGGTGTTGGAAGGGTTACCTCTCGAAAAAAATTGATCTTTGTATATTATTAAATTTATTAACCCTTTGGAGAAGTTAGAAAATTTTTCAAAAATTTCATCAGAAACCTTAAGGTTTGTGGCCCCCATGATAAAAAGCTTACCTTTAGTAGTTGCAAGATCAAAGAGTACAATTATTTGGGCAAACAGTTGGGAAGTTATGGACTTTAGAAGCTATTGGGCTTTGAAAAATGGCAAAAACTATCCTAGCATTATGAAGTAAATGATAAAAATTTCAAAGTGTGCAGTGGTATATTTAGAGTTTTTGTGATGTGCTAATGGGGCCTCATCGATGTAGCTATTGACCACCATTGACTTTAGTTGACTTGGTCAAAACTTGAAAATTACAAAGAGATTTTAAATGAAATTAGGATTAAATGAAAGCCCAAATAGCCACAAATATGGTGAAAATATGAGTAGAGGATGCTGAAGTCCCAAAAATTAAGAAAATTCAGAAAATGGAGAAAGATGGTGAAAAATGAGAGGTCAAGGAGCACATAGTGGTTTGCACAATGGAATATGCGAAAGATAGGATTGTAGAAATGCCTAAGGTAAGGAACTTAACTAACCAAACCAAGAGATATGTAAGTGGGTCCTTCCTATAGTAGGCCCATGCCCTTGTTGCCCTTGCATAACCTCAACTAAGGAGTTCATAGACCCCACAATTGATGAATGGTCATGAAACATTAGGGACCAACCAAAAAGAATCTATCCAAGAATTCAAACACATCATACTAAGAGATAGAGCATAACATAGAACCTAGTAATGACATGAGTTATGGTAGCATGTATGGATGATAGAGGATGTGGAATGGGGTTTTGAATTGAGGTCATAAGAAGTCCCTTGTGCAATTTATGTTTAAACTAACCTAAGAAGGTCCATCCTTAGTGTAGACCAAAACAAATGCTTTTAGTAACTTCACATCATCACTCTAAGATTGATCCATCCACTAAAGACACGAGAGTGCTTCCACAAAACAACCACCATTCCATAAAGAGAAGAAAAGAGATGTAGGAAGTGAGAGAGGGACTTAGTTAGAGGGGACCTTCCGGCATGCGTGCATGTCTTTCTAGTTCCATAACTAGTGCTTGTAGCCTGTTTATTTGTCTAAGGGATGTGCTTTGAATTTCCATCATATATTTTATTATTAATGTTGATTTTTTTGAATTTTTGGATGGGAACCACATCATGCGAAGACTTTATTTGACTTCCTAGTAGTGGTTGAAATTGAATGGCAAGAAGTCTATGAAAAACACTTAAGCACTCAAGCAAGTAGAAGAGTACAAAGAGTAATAGGTCCCCTTGAAGTCACACCCTTTACAAACTTTTGAATCTTTTCCAATTCTGAAACTACCAAGGTCACCGATTGATTAAAAGTTTCTTTAATGGAAGGAACCTCAAACTCCCAAAATAAGGAAATCCATAGAGTTTATTGGATGGGTGGATGATGTGGACTCATTGCCTATTCCATGAAAAATACTCATTAGACATCAAAATTTAAGAATAGAAACCAGACATTGATAATCACAACATTAAGCACAAACCATCATTAGTAAACAACAACAGTGGAACTATGTCCTATGGTAATAAAATACTTTTATTAGCAAAAATGATGAAAAGTCACACTCAAACAAAACAAAAAAATGTAAAATATATATAAAAGTATAAAATAATCAAGAAAGATTCAAATATACTAATGATAGTGTAAAACAAAAATTTGCAAAAATGAAAGAAATTGAAGATAAAAAATTTGTAAAATAAATAACTTGTAAAATCAAAAATGTGGAAAACAAAAAATAAGAAAAAGTGAGGAGCCATATGGATTGTTAGCATGGATGGCCATCTCCCTTGTGACTAAGTTGGAAGGAGGAGATCCAAAAAATTGAATGCGATTGTCCATCAATTAAGGTGGTAGTTGCACTAGCTTGTCTTAGCTCTAGGAAAGGTTTCACTTGTTGGATGTTGACCAACTACTTTTTATTTGGGCTTTTAGGTTTGTAGATTAACATGACCCTAGAGGAAAAGGTTTGATCAATTATATAAGGTCCCTCCCACAATGTTTGAAATTTGGTCTTCTAGGGTACATGTGTGGGATTCCAATACAAAACCTTATCTCCTGGTTGAAGTTTTACCTTTCATATTCTTAGGTCATGAAATTGCTTGTTGAATGCCTCCTGCACCTCATTCAAAGATAGGGCTACCAATCAATTTTCATATAGCACATTGAGGTTGATCAATCTTTATTTTTGTGCTAGACTTAAGTCAAGATTCAAATCACAGGCTATTAAGAGTGTACAGAGTGTAGATTAAATTAGGAGTGTTGGAAGTTTTCTATATACTAACTCATAGGGAGAATAGCTAATAGGAAGTTTCAATGTTGAATGGTAGGCCCAAAGGGCATCATTAAGTTTTGTACTCCAATCTATCCTATATGTTCTAATGGTCCATGTTAGGATTTTTGTGATCTCCCTATTGGTTACCTTTGCTTGACCGTTGGCTTGGGGGTGATAGGGTGTTGTTAATTTATGTTCAACCCCCAAGAATTATGTTAACTTTCTATTAGTGTCACCTATGAAATGAGTTCCATTGTCAAAAATTAATGCACGTGGCATCCCAAACCTATTTACAACATTTTGTTGTATAAATCTAGCAGTAATGGATGTTGTACAATTAGCAACGGTTGTTGCTTCTACCCACTTTGTGCAGTAGTCGACTGCTACAATGATATATGCCTTCTTGTTGGACAAGGGTGTGATGGGACCCATGAAGTCAACGCCCCATATGTTACAAGGCTCTAGTGGTTGAATCCACTATTGAGAACCTTCCATTTTAGCGATTATCCCACCATCTCTTTGACAAAATTCTCTAGATCAAACAAACTGGTGGGCATCCCTAAATATTATATGCTAATAGTATCTTACCATTAAGATTTTTAAGATAGTGCATCTCCCTCCATAGTGTTCTCTGCAAGGTCCTTTGTGAGCATCCTAGAAAACACACTATTGATCTTCATCAAGGACACACCAATGAATTAGGCCATCAATGCACACCTTGTAGAGGTGGCCATTGATTTCTATGAAGTATTTGTCCTAATGAAGAAATTGTTTCTTCTTTCTAAAGTTAAGATCTTGTGGCATCTCCTAAGTGAGAAGGTAACTGAGAATGCCATCATACCATTTTGGTTCTATGGCCATTTATTCATTGATTGTAACAGTAAAGAGGAGTTCATCTAGAAATTAATCAAAGATTGGGCTTTCCTCTTCTTAATCTAGAGAGGTGGTCAATGACCACATTCTCAGTCTCTTTTTGAGCTATCCTCATGAGATCAAATTCCTATAAGATCATGAGCCACCGTATGATACAAGGGCTCATCGTCGACTTATTCATCAGGAAGCATATGGCTCTATGGTTTGTGTTCACAAATACTTTATAGCCAAGCACATAGTTCCTAACCTTGTCGAGAGCATACACCACCACCATTAGTTCTTTTTCAATTGTGGTATAATTCAACTATGCACCCACACTGCTTCGACTCATGTAGTGAATGTAATATGGATATTTTTTTATCTTCTATCTATGTAATCACCACTTCCAAAGCATAATTAGATGCATCTGTCATCATGTAAAATGATCTAGACTTTTCTAGTGCCCATAGAATTGGAGTTTCTATGAGTTTCTCCTTTAGTAGTTAGAATGCATGTTCACACTCCTTGGTTAAGATGAACGAAGCATCCTTCTTTATAAGCTTGACCAACAACTTTGCGATCTTAGAGAAATTCTCTGTGAATCGTCAATAGTAGCTAGTATGTCCAAGAAATGATCTAACATCTTTGACTATCTCTGGTTGATAGGTAATTCCTTGGATGACCTTATCTTTTATGGGTCTACCTCAATCCCTTGTGAAATTTACTGCCCCAACATAATGTCTTCTTGGACCATGAGATGAATCTTCTGCCAATTGAGCTACAAGTTTGTTTTAATACATCTCTTTAGTACTTGCTCAAGGTAGTTTAAGGCTTGCTCAAACATATCTCCATAGGTAGAGAAGTCATTCATGAAGACTTCCATACCATTATTGATTTGCTGTTGGAAAATACTAAGGACTAGGTGTTGAAATGTTGTAGGCATTGCATAGACCAAATGGCATCTTATAATATACAAAAGTCCCCTAGGAACTTTTGAATGTTATCTTGTCCTGATATTCTAACGCAATTTGGATTTAGTTATAGCCACTATAACCATCCAAGAAGCTACAATAGCAATGCCCATATATGGTGTCCAACACTTGATCCACAAATGGCAATGGAAAATTATCTTAAAATGTTGCCATATTTAATAGATTGAAATTGATGTAGACCTGCCACTTGCCATCTTTCTTTGGCAGAATTATGAGTGGGCTAACTCACTCACTATCCGCAATGGGATAGATGAACCCTGCCTTGAGGAGTTTCTCTATTTTCTCCTTGATGAGCTACTTCAATTTGGGGTTTAGCTAACTCTATGGCTATCTTCTTGGCTTCATGGTTGGGTTGGTGTGAATGCAATGTTGGCATATACTTGGATCGAATCCTGTTAACTTGGGATATGACTAAGCAAAGGCTATTGGCCATTTGTTAACCAACTTTAATAGCTTTTCTTTTTGTTTAGTAGCAAGTTTGACATTAATTGTGATCAGTTTACCATTGTTTAAAAATGCATATTGCATGTTGGCTAGTAGGGTTTTTAATTCTAGGGGTTCCTACTTGAAGTTATTAGGGATTTCAAACTCTCCCCAATAGGTATCATCATCTTCATCATCAAAGAGTTAGTGATGAACTTGCTCAAGTTCATCCATGCTTTCAACATAAGCACATGTTAGGCTCTCAGTTGGTTCCATGCATAATGTGCTACTACTTGAGTCAACTATAAGCCACTAGGTGTCCTCCTATTTTGTAGCTGTTGCATACAGAGACCTTTGAATATATGTTTCTTGTACACACTAATTGCATCCTTTAATGTATATACTTTTGATGGACCAAATCTTTTGCATGCAATTGCACTCGTTATTGTTGTATGTGATGCATGGAATATGCTTCTTCTCTAACTTTCCAAATTCATTTTCCTTGGAGATTTGTAAGAAGAGGTCCCTTACACCCATACGTGCATCAATTGTGCTTAACCAAGCCCTTTCCATAATTATGGGAAAGTTACCTTTATAGTTTTCAATCTTGATCACCAAAAAATTAGTAGGATAGGACCACCCACTTATTGTATTCACAATGCCCTCCACTAATCCCAAAGGAATAGTGATTGATTAATCTACCAATTCTAGATAGATGTTGCTCTTTTTGAGAGGTGGTAGGTTCCATGCCTTATACATGTCATGGGAGCAAAGATTGACACTATAACTAGAATCAAGAAGAGCCTTACATGGCTCATGTGTAGAAATTTGTAGGTAAATGAGAGGATTTCCTAGGTTAGATATTTTCATGGGAAGATTACTCGACTTGATCCAATAAAAAACAACATGATTTAGCATCATCATGTAGATTCGAGGCAGCGTTTGGTTTGAAGGGTGCTCAAAGGTATTTTAGGCAAAGGATGAGGGTACTGGAGATGTAGGGAAATTAGTTGTACTAAGTTGTGAGGGTTGGAGAGGATTTTTGGGTTAGAAGAAGGGTCTTTTTCTGGGTCAGCTATCCAAACCAATCAGCTAGAAAGCTAGTTGTGAATGTACATCCCTTGTAGCATTTCATTGTTGTAGCTATGGAGGAATCTCACCCTGCATGGACGAAGTAGGAGATAATTGGGTTGAGAGTGGAGGTGCGTATGCAGACAGATGTGGAGGATGGTATAGATATGGGTTTTCTTCTCAAGTAGATGATGAATGTGTTTGCTGGTACTTTGCAGGGTAATAGTCATGCTAAAATGAGGTATGACTCACCGAACTTCTTGGAGAGATGGATTGCTAATCATAGTACTCGTATGGGTATGGTTGCAAGTAAGGATACTGCTGCCTTGGTGGTGGAATTTCCTACGATTGTGATTGTTGCCACTATTGGTATTATTCATATGATTGTGGTGGAGCTCAACTTGGGTAGTAAGCTTGTCATTATTGGTGAACTGTCTTGGATTGCCTTAAGGATCACACAGTTGTCTAGGTTCTTGCCTACATGTTATTCAAGGATTCAATGCATACATCCCTAGACTCTTATAAGTGTGACACTACAAGGAAACACCCCTTTTTATGATCATATTGACAAATGTTACAAGTAGCATCATCTTAGGAGTCGATCTCTACAAATTCCTCAACAGAAGAAGCTTTGCCCTTACCTCTTTGGTAGGAATTTTCAACTTCTTTTTGCCTCTTGCAATTATGATCACTATTTTTCTCTTTGGATTCTTTAGCAATCTTCATATTAGTTTGGAATTTTTCATCCCTATAGTCCCATAAGTTATCAAACTTTACCAAAATATCATAAACAAATTTTTGGATGGGCAAGGTTTTCTTATTCACCACTTCATCGAGTGGTGACTCCTCCTTGTCACAAAATCGAACCTCTCATTTCCTAATGAAAGGATCCCTATTATACTCTTCTACAGTTTTCCTCTTTCACAACTCACCTTCTTCTTTTGCTACCTACTTAATCAGCCTTTGGATCTGATGAGCCCTTAATCTAGACAATCTCCCTTGGTCATAAACCCCAAGAGTCCTTTTGGTTTCAACTCTAAGCGAATCTATGATGTGGCCTAGTTGCTCCCTCTGAGAATATCCATGGCCCAAGCATTAGTGTAATAGTGAATAGTATCTACTCATGGTAACATCCAAGGGTTCATGTATTCCCTATTTATAACCTTGGATTTGTCTTCTCAGATTAGACACTCTTGAGTACGTCTGGTATTTTTCATTAAACAGCTCTAACATGGTACATCATTAGCGCATGGATTCCAGTTCCAAGGATCAGTACTAGCTCTCAACTTCCTTAATGAGTATCCTGGGGAAAAGCTTAAGTTTTTGCCAATCATTTTGAATGTTCTATAAGGCATAAGTATTGTGGAAAGCTTATAGATGTTTCTGTAGATCAGAATTGTATCCCTTTTCAAGTCATGGAATATTATTCATGTCTAAGCACTTGATCTGACCATCTTTCATATGCCTGGTTGAAATTCTAATAGTCTCTGCAATGTTAAGCATACTTCTAGTTGCCAACAAAGGTTTTTCATCATGATTGTGTTAATCATGTCGATGATGGTTCTTGCCACCTCTACGTTCTTGATGGCCTAGACAGTCATTGTTGTCTCGTTGATCACCTTCATCATGATTATTTCAATGGTGGCCTCTATGAGAATCGACAAATGAAGAGGAATGTTTGGAATTAGATACGAGGATGGAGAGGAAGGTGGATTACCACCGCCACCACGATGTCCACCACCACATTTCTACTCATTACGACCACCATTCTTAGATCCTTTCCTATTGTGATGTTTACCTAAGTTCCTACCTTGACTATCGCTACCTAGTTTATAAATAGTGGATCATAGGTTCAAGGCTACATCTACATTACCAATAATAGGGGTGGAGAATCTTCATGTTAAGGGCCTTCAAAAGGAGGATCCTCATTGTCATCTTGATCCAGTAGGAATAAGCGGTTAGTGAAATGTTTCCCTTTCATAGCCTCATGGTCCTTCTCCTAATGTCAATCTCACTTGCTTTATGTTTTAGTGGGATAGTAGTCCCTAGTGTCATAACAATTCACAATGTATTCTTTGTAAAGATCTGGAATGCCCAACTTTTTAAGAGTTTGAAACAACATCCTAGGTATAGATCGATCAGGGGGGAGGGGGGGGCAAGACAATGTTGCCCTCTATATCACATAATCAAAGCTATTCATCTTGATGTAGGATGAAGGTGAAGTTTAATACATACTCATCTGGATGAGTATATACCACTTTGCACTCTTGTGGAATTGGTGGTTTGACATCTTCACATCTGTGAGAAGAAGAAGACATTTTGCAAAACAAATAAAATTATCAGTATGCTTAGTAGTTATATGTCATAAAAGTCATGTTGTCCTTGAGTTCATCCAATGATATAAATAATATTCAATAATCCTAGATAGCATACGTTTCAACAAATAAAGTCCCCAACAATGGTGCTAATGATGAGCAGTGAGGTACCCCTATGCCCAACCATACGAATCATAAAGCACTCATGTGCGATCCAGTCGAATTCCACGGACTTTATAGTTTTTGGCACACTAGTCTTCTAGCAAGTGAACCTTGCCTTAAGGTCATTCATTGTCTTCCCAATGACACTTGAGACGTACACTGGTATGGTTAAATGTAATTGAGGCATCTAATTTTTATCATTTTATGTTTATGGTTTTGGTGTTTAAAGAGAGATAAAGTACTTGGATTAACTAATTCACTAATATCTAAGTAGTCCTAACATAAGCATCCAGTCCCACTATTTGCACACGTCTTAAACCCACATATCCATTGATGGGTTACCAAGTGCTATGCTACTGGGTGTACCAAGCAATAATGTTGCTAGGATTACTAAGCTAATACATGTTATGCTTGAAGTGGTTGTGCTTATGTATTTAATCTATCTAACTTATTTTGCTTATTATCTTAATTAGCTTAATTACCAAAAAAATATTGAATAACTAACTTAAAATGTTAGATGCATAAATGAAATATTTAATCTATCTAGAATGTTGCAAGGTTTATCAGAAAGCTCATCTTTATTGCCACACACACTATTGTGCTTAGGTACAATAATGCTTGAATAAAGATTCATACACTCAATGACTCCTATTGTAGGCACTTGGGAGAAATATTCTAACTTTCAAATAAACAAATTGCAAGAGCTATCCTACTACTAAAATCTAATTGCCATAAATATGACTAATGGACATGTATTTATAGCCAAAAAGTAGACACTGCATCAACAGAGCCTTGTTAATGCATGAAATGATATGTCGATAGGGCCTCATTGATGCAGCCAAAAATATGACTTACCAATGAGCATATTTTTCTCACTTGCTATACACATCTTGGGCTCATTTAACTATTACTAGGATTACCAAGTGAGTTCACTACTAAGCGATTCAAGTCAAGCCACTACTGGGTTACTAAATGATTACACTTAATACTTGAAACTAGTCATACTCATACTACCTTACTAATGAACATGAGAAAATTAAGGTGCTTAAGAAATGTAAAGAAATAAACTAAGATAAACATATTAAAGAAGAGAAAATTAAAATAAGAAAGTTAGTGTAATGTTGCAATGGTGAGAAACAATCTCGATATTTATTTCAGGTCATGAATTATGCACAAGTACAATCCACTTAAACAAAAATTCTTTACAACTATTTAATACCACACTACCAACATTCAATCTATTGCTAAGTCTAAATTACAAAAAAAAAAATTGTAAGAATTTGCTAAGGGTAGAATGAAAGTTTTTTTTTGATGCGACCAAGTATTGGTATTTATAGGGATGACTGGGATCCTCTACATCGCATCAATGATGATGTATGTAGGGCTGCGATGTTGTAGATACGATATCATGGCCTATTACAAAAATGTTTTTATCATACCCCCATGATTGATTAATACTCATCTTAGAGTTAAAACAAGAAGGATAGAGTTCCTTACAAAATTGTGAGTTGTATTCAGAGTTGACATGACTATCTATATACATGACTACTTGAATTTGAACCCTGCATTGTGGTTCAAGTGGTGCTTTACAAAAATCTCATGCATTTCATGATGGACATACATGATAACAAGACAAAACAAAACAAAAAATCTCGATGTAGCCTTTAGGTTCCTAATGGTGGTGGCTCCTCCATTAACTTCTTTTCTTTATCATTAGGCTTATGAAATTGATAATGGTTGAGTAGTGCCTAAAGCTTCTTCTTCTTTGATCTTGGTTCATGTACCATCCAGGTGAATTCAATAATTTTTAATAGTGTCAGTACTTCCCATAGGCATGGTAGCTATGGAAACAGTTTTTTGGCCTTCAGATACAAGGCTCCAAACTACCTTTTTTCTTCTTCAAATACCCCAACCACCTAGTGGAGTTCTTGATAGTTAGTCATTCTACAAGTCAAATTTACTCCTACATCTTTTTGATCTTGATAGTTGGCTTTAACTACTTCAAGTTTAGAGTTTTCAATATGTAGTTTCTATTGTGCATCCTTTCTATCTTCAAAATATTTTTCATATATTACATACACTAAAACTACTTGCTATTCTAGCCTATTTCTTGGTCTACCTACCATGAGCATGGCTAGATTAGCATACTAGACTCCTATGTATTTTGTGAGATCATTAATCTATAGGTTCTTGTTCTTCACTTTATCTTGGTGGACATGAGCAAGGCTATTCAAGATTGGCTGACAATCAAATGTTTGTGTAGTGATGGAACAAATTTTGGCTTTGATAATTTGGATTTCTTTTTTATTAATTTTCTTATACATGCTCACTTGGTAATTGAGGTGTTCCTTGAGCCTTTCATGTTTCTTGGCCTTATTTTGCTATGCACTAATTTCAATTGTTGATTTTTGATGAATAGCATGGAATTCTTCCATTTACAGGGTTCTATTTTCTACCCCCAATTTGCTCATATTTTTATTGACTCTGATAAATTATTCTCTGAACTAATGGATACTTTCTTCGAGAACATTTTTCTACTTCTCTATGTCTATCAACCTTGCATTTTCAACTGCAATTCTTTTATTTTCCTCTTCTAGGGTAGTTATTTCTTTGGCATATAAATAATTTTTGGCTTTTTCCATAGATGCATTTCATGTTGCTTTCTCTCTTCATATCTATCTAGGTATTTCTAGCTATGAGTTGAGTCACTTGTTCAATTCTAAATTTATCCAGCTAGTTTAGCACTACATATTGTGCAGGGTCTGTTATTTCTACTTTCAAGGTTACTGATTTAGCTTGCAACCTTTGCATTTCATTCTGTGCATGTTTAGCTCTTGTTTTGACCATGACTAGCTTGTCCTTTGTTGAGATTAAATCCAATTGGACTGTAGTGATATCACTGGGGATATCAAAGAGATTTTGCATAACTTGGTCTATTACGATTGTCAATCAAAAATATCTTCATGTTCTACCAAGGGCATGGATGTAACAACTAACATTTTAACATCTTTGGCTCCAATAATATCCATTAGTGGCATAACAAAAACTTTAAATGATTCTTTTATGTGGTCTATGGTCACCTCTATTTCTCCTACTACATCTTGGAGTTGCATCACCATACCTGTGGCTCCTTCTCCTATTTTTAGCATAACCTAAAAAGATGCAGTGTTCCTAAAAATCTATTATGCCCAATATTTATCCTCTCCTACCTATAAAGATACTTGGCCACTAATGGGTCATGTTAATATTATAGGCCTTACAAAGTTACCTCTTACTTTGTATAATGCAGAACCTTCCCTCATTCCCCAACTTATGATTTTAGCAGTTTGCTGCAATGACTCATGGATATTCTATAGTCCTATTATGCTAGTGGAGCACTCTCTCCAAGTCTATTACAAACTGGCTTTAACCTACTGGGTCTTGCTTGTTCCTATCCTATTATTGGAATATTACATACTGGTGTTGATCCTACTGCTCCCTCAGTGCTTGCTAGCTTCTCTAACTGATCTTTCTTTGGTGGAACTAGCTTGGACATCTCAACATATGATGCATTCGAGGCTTTATGTAAGACATCATTTGTATACCCCATAATTCTGGCTTATTTGTACAATCTTCTGATAAGGAAAGGAAATGATAATGTGAGTTTCCCTGCCTTATTTTATTCAAATCTTCTTTGAATTTCTAGAAATAATAAATGAGTTAGATTTGCATTGAATTTCCCCATAAGGATAGCACTTCCTCTTGTAGCATAGGTAGAAAATCTATTTAGTCTTTTAATGGGAAAGATATGATAGATTTCTATCTTGAAGTATATCTTTTCCTCAACTAATAATTCATTGTATTCCTTATCTTCTTTGATGTATGATCTCTATAGCCATAATTTCTTTACCTCAGTGTCAGATCTGGTAGAGATTTGTGCAATATTTGCTCTGACATTAGGGATGTTAAGTGCCTTTGTGATAGCTTCTATTGAGCAAAGAACAAAGACTCCTTCAACTTTGATTATGGCATCATCCTATTTTTTTTTTTAGAATTGGTACACTTCTCCTAAGTGTCAATCTCAGTTGCATGATAAATTTGGCCACATAGTTTAGGCTTGGAGTTGTGCTTGGACATTATCATATGCAAATTCAATGAATAGTCCAAAGTTGTGCTCAATGATAACTATGCACATGATCAACTTTTCTTGGATGGCTTGGAGACATTTTGTTAATAGCATGAGGTATTTTCCTTGCTCTAGAGCTAGTAGTGCTTCAGCTTCAACCTGTGCAAAGTGATCTGTGGTAGGTGTTTGGTGATGGATACTGAAAGATTGGGCCTCATACTCTACTTGTGAAGTTTATTCTCCAGTTTATCCTTTGCCTTTGACTTTTAGTCTTTTACTTCCTTGCTATGAGAGTCCTTTTTCTACAGATCTTTAAGTCAGCTATAATAATCATGAATTTGTTTGAGATAACCTAGAGGTTTCAAATAGGTTTGTAATGATTCATAACCCTTTCTCAGGATCTTGGTTTTAATCCAATTTTTATCCTTATTATTATTTGTAGCTTTATTATGATTATAGAGTTAGAGAAAATTCAAAAAGAAACCTTTATTAGTTATATATTTAATTATTATTACCTCTCATAAGTGTTATTTTCTTTATTTATTATGTAATTGGATGGTTAGCTAGGAGAATTGATTAGGTTTATTGGCTTTTATTCAATTGATAAATTAAAATATTCTTATTTGTCCCTATTCTTACCCTTAATATATTCTTTTGACGTTAGACAAATTTAATCCAATTTGACTTAGTTATGTGTAGCACTCTCTCCCACGATTGAGTTGGTCACTTCGTGATCAAAAGGGTTAAAAAATCATGAAAATTGAAGCTTTAGTAAGAGAGTTATGGTGTTAGGAAATTTGGTTGCTAGAAGGTTAGAAAAATAGCATGAACTCTCCTTGCTAGAAATGAAAATAATAAAAAATTTCTTAACTTTTACATGTATGTATAAGTGGTTTATATCAGATACATCATAGATATGACATCATAGCTATGGCATATTAGGGCCTAATACATTGTAGCTATGAATGGTGTGTGTGACCCTTTGATCACTTGGGGTCCCATTGTGAGAACCATTGGTATGAAGAAGGGGTGAGCAATGGTGAAGACCACTAGTGATGGCCATGTAGATCGAGGCTACATGGAAAAAGTCATAGATGAGCATAGGGGTATCATTTGGGGCATGGAATGTTCCTAGTGGACTATTATAATAGGTGTTAACCTTAACATGATTGGGTACACATGAGATGAAGGTTGAGGCGCATGTTCCATGGAAGTGGCAAGAGAAGTTGAAGTAGGTGCGATGGTTTGAGAAGCTGAGTATTCAAAGAGGCTCTCTATAAAGTTATATGATTTGAACTTAGGCTCAAACTCATCTTGCTCCTTGTGTTGGCTTTCCAAACTAAGCTTCTCACTCTATTCATCCATCTCAATTAAATGTGTCAATCTACATGCATAAGTGTCATTGGGGAGGGTATGTACTCCTTTCCATTTTGATGGATTAGCTTGTACTCACGTTTGGCCTTGGCCTGCATTCATGGAATGAGTAGGCTAGCTTGGATTTTGGCACAAATGAAGTTATAGTGGTCTTCATTTATGACTTTCTTATACATCTCAAATTTAGTGGATATTGCGAGTACTCAGGAGAAATATTCTAACTTTCAAATATAAAAACTACAAGAGTTCGGCTACTACTATGAATCTAATACCCATAAATATGGCTAGATGCTTGTATTTATAGTTTTTTCTCTAGGGCTATGTTGAAAGGGCCCCGTCAACGTAGCAAACACTACATCAATGTGGCCGTGTCAATGAGGCAACACCATGTAAATGGAATCCCATCGATCAGGGCTCGTCAATGAGTCCACGCAACAGGGGGCCCATCAACACAACACATTAATGCTTCATCATACCCTCACGATTGAATGAAAACTCTTGTTAAAATTCTTTTACAAAATTAGGAAGTTATGGGATTATTTACTGACTCTTAACAAAACAAAACAAATTGACTCAACAAAACTGAGTGCCCAAGTGTATAAATCAAAAAATTATAAAAATTGTGGTGTTCATGACATACACTTTAACACCATTACATGACTCTACAAAAATTTTCACAACACATCCTCTGATGGCATGAAGATAGTGATGAAGATTAGACAGTCCTAGGCAGTAGTGGCTCCTAAGGCTTTGAAGGATCTTCACTGACTTTGGGAATGTGTAGTGGTTGAGGCAGCTGTGGCTATCCTGCTATGGTTGCAACCACTAGTGGAAGACAAAAGGCATTAAGTAATGCCTTCATCTTCTCCTCCTTACTTCAGGGATCATTCATAGTCCACGTGACTTCATTAATGTTGGCCAGAATGGGGACATCCCATGGACATGGCATGATCAAGAAAATCTCCTTTACATTGACAAGCTAGGTAGTGAACTATTTACATTCAATGTCGAATGCCCTTACTACATTTCATAGCTCCTAGTAGTCATTCATCCTTCTAGCCAGGTTCTTGGCAATTGATCTTTGATCTATGAAACATGCTTTGAGAACTTTGAGTTTAGCATTAGCCATTGCAAGCTTGCCCTTGGTGTCCTTGTGGTGCTTGAACTTGGCCTCATACAACAAGTATGAGCTAGCCATCTACTTCTCCAACTCAGACTATGGTCGTCCAGTAGTCAACATGGCCAAATTTATGTAACAGAGATTGGCAAGCTCCATATACTCCATCATCTCCTCAACCTACAACTCCTTTTTATAGATCTCCACCTTGTTGTAGGCATCCATCCCATCAACGATGGGTTGCCAAAATTCCCTTTCTTTCTGGAGTTTCTAGAAGGCTTCATTTTCCTTTACCTTCACTAGTTGGATATGTTTTTCATTTACTTACTTTTGTAGACCAACTTGCTCTCTATAATGATCTTTAACTTTCTCAAATTTGAGAGCTTCAGATTTCTAGGAAGCTACCTCAATTGTGGTCTTTTGGTGAAGGGTGCACACCTTCTCCATGAAGAGATTCTTGTTCTCTGCTACAAATCTCTTTAGCTTTGTGTTTTCTTTGGCCAATTTCTCTTATTGTTGATGGATAAAATCTATTAATTATTGCTTGTGCTCATCAACATTTTGTAGGCGATGGTTTTCTTAGGTTAGTTAGACGTTCTCCTGACGGGTCTAATCTAAGGCCTTTTGAATCTTAGGCTATGTGTCTTCTATCAAGGATCTATAGAACATCATAATCTTCATTACATGCTTAACCCATTTGAGCCTAGACTGAAGCTGTTGCATAGCTTCATCTCTTATGAGTGTTGGGTTAAGAAACATAAAGTCAGGAATCTGGGCTCTTAGTTCTATAACCTCTGCAGCCAAGTGTTCATTCTACTCTCTGGCTATTTTGAGTTTTCCCTCCAATATGATTTTTTTGTACCTTTCCTCTAGCATCTCTAATTGGGTTTTAGTGATGTTATTTGGAAGATCAAAGACATCTGGAAGTGCTTGCCTAGTTCCCACCAATTAGTCCAAGAACTTTTTATGTTGTGTTGCATTTATTCTACCACTTGTAGTTTCTATGGATGTCTGCACATCTTTGAGTGCAATGATGTTTGGTGTAGATGCTACAAGTGCATTGAGTATTTTGAAAATCCTGTTAGCCACCAGTTCTACTACTATTTTCTACCACTAGTGCTGCATCACCAAAATAGTTGCTCCTTCACCCTCCTCCAAGTGCATCAAGAAGGTCGCAATGTTTCTAAAATTTTTTGGGAGTGGTAGTTATTCTATGAGAGATACTGTGAACTCTCAAGTATTTGGATTCAACCTTGCCGGTAGCTATGTTCTTTGGGCTAAGAAAATGGATCCACCCTCACCTCTTGGACTAATTATTCAAGCCACCTCATTAAGGTGACTCATGGATAATCTATATATGGATGGGTTCCCATCACTTGTGTTTGCTCTTTGCTCTTGTTCACTCAAGATCCATTTCTTGTATTCACACAATTGTTGGGTAGTTGTAGCAATGTCTGACATTGTTGTTTGAGTGGTAGGTGGTGACGATTACTACTCCTCTTTTTAGATTGTAGTTGCAGGAATTTTATCCTTGATCATTTTTGCCTAGTTAGCAGTTGGAAATTTCCTGATGTCATCATTGGTGTAATGAACTATCGTTCCCCTTTGACAAAGTTTCTTAATGAGGCATGGGGAAAGGGAGTGCCTTCCTTCCACGTTCATTTTATTTAAAGAACTTTTTCATTTCTAGATAGATCAGTTGCAGAAGGTTGACCAGGAATCTTCCACTTACAGTGGCACATGCTTGGATAGAGAAGGTAGTGATTTTGCTTGGCCTTACTATGGGATTAAGGTGGAAGGCTACAATCTTATAATGGATCCTCTTTGCTGGTGTAAGCATGCCAAACTCCTTGCGGTTGACACCATAATACTATCACACCCATTCTTTCTTGATGCTCAAATTTTCTTGCATTGGAATCTCAGTAAGGTTTTCCCCTATTTCAGGCAACCCAAATGTTGCAGCAATGGCCTATATTGAGTAGGACACTGAGATGTCCTTGTTCTTTAATATTTCTCTAGGCTACATGTTATTCCAGAATAAAAACATCTCTCCCATGTACCACTCCCTAGTGAAAGTCATGATTGGCCACATGGGAGAGGCCTTTAGCTAGTCCTATCCTTCTCTTGATGCATGCTCCAAGAAAGAGCCAAATTTTAACTTCTAGAGCATATATTTTTGGATGTCTCTCAATTGGATTTGATTTAGGCAAGCCTCTGTTAAGGTTACCTCCAGGTTTGCGAGTTGTGCACATGCATCATCCTAATGAGAGTGTTATGTTGCTGCTACTACTAGTTCTGGAATCTGACTGATAAATTCCACTTCTACCTCCTCCCTAAGAGAACTTATGGCACGGGTTGTGAGAAGTTCTTCTTGTTGAGGTTGTTTTGAGCCTCTTCTCTTTCTAAGCCATTTTTCCCTTGGTTGGGACAGTCCTTCTTCCTGCGTGTGCTTTCCTTTTGGTGTCATCTATGGTCACAACACATCCATGGATTAATAGATGTAATGTGTAACTTTAAAGTTTTTAAATACCTTTTCTTGTCAGTTAGTTACACTTTGGCTAAGGTTGGACCATGGCAGATTGATTATTTTATTAATTTTTTACTATAATTATCATCGAAGCTTGTTGGAAAGGTTTAACTCTTGTAATTTAATGTTTAATAGTTGATTTTTCAATTAAACCTTTGTGGGAGTTAGAAAAAATCACAAAATGTTTTTTGTCAGAAATGGAACATTTATGGCCACTGCGATAAAGAGCTTACCTCTAGTAGTTGCAAGATTGAAGAACAAAGTGATTTGGATAAATGGTTTATGAGTTATGGGCTCTGGAAGGTTCTGAGCTCTGAAAAATTGAAAAACTCCTTTGTCGTTTGTGAGAAAATGTAAACTTTTCTAAGTGGAGTTGCACCTATTTATACTATTTTTCTACCACATCGATGAGTTCCAATGTACGGGGTCTAATATATGGGTCTACTCTATCGACAGGGCCCATGAACCAAAATTTTCAAAGTTGAACATCTCCAGAAATATAAGGAATTTTTCAATGAAATTGGGGTCCATGGAATCCTAGAAAATCCAAGAATATGGTATAGTCATTGAAGAGGATTTTTAAAAGCTAAAAAATTGAAAAATTTGATGGAGAACATATTTAATGAATACAATTTATAAAGGAGCACATGGTCTAAAGTGGAANATAACCCAGCGTATAACGCTTCGGCGGCGCTCGGGGAAGTCCTCGTTTGATCCGTGTGCGGACCATTCGAGGCACTCTGCCTTCGTCCTCTCCAGCTTGCCCTCAAGCGGAGGCAGGGTTAACTGTGCTCGTCCGTATCCCCTTCGGTGCCCGTCACGTTCCAGCCTTGCACCGACGATTTCGGTCAGCACATGGATAACATAAATGGATGATGGAGAAGGTTGAATGGAATTCCAAACTAAGGTCGTAAGAAGTCCCTTGTGGAGTTCATGTTTAAAATGACCAAAGTAGATCCATCCTTAGTCCAAACCGAAACCAACCTCGTTTAGTGACTTTGCATCGCCACTCCAAGACTAATCCAACCAGCCCCCTACCCCTCGAGACACAAGAGTGCTTCCATAAAACAACCACCACTCCATAAAGAGAAGAAAAGAGTAGCAAGTGAAAGAGGACCTTAGTTAGAGGGGACCTTTAGGCATGGGTACATGTCTTTCTAGTCCCATAACCAATGCTTGTAGCCTGTTTATTTGTCTAAGGGGTGTGCTTTGAATTCCTATCATGTTTTTTCCTCTCTTTTTTTGTATTTTTTTTCTTGTTTTTTTCTTTTTGGATGAAAACCACACCATGCAAAGACTTTATTTGACTTTCTATTTAGTGGTTGCAATGGAACAGTAAGAATTCCATGAAAAGCACTCAAGCACTCAAGTAAGTAGAAAAGTACAAAGAGTATTAAGTTCCCTTGAAGTCACATCCTATTCAAATCTTTGAATCCTTCCCAATTTCAGAAACTACCAAGGTCACAAATTTATTAAAAGTTGATTTAATGAAAGGGACCGCAAACTTCCAGAACAAGGAAAACCATAGAGTTTATGGATGGGCAAATGTTGTGGGCTCATTGCCTATTCCATGAAAAAGAAACCATGACTAAGCCATTGGTACAAAAATTCAAAAATAAAAACCAGATAGTACCAAACCAAACATCAAGTACAAACCACCATTAGTAGCAACTACAACACCAATGTGCCCTGTTAGCAATAAAGCACTTTTATTAGCAAAAATTTGAAAACCACACTTAAACAAAACAAAAAAAAAGTATAGAAGAAAGTGTGAAATATCCAATAAAGATTCAAATTTACTAATGATCATGTAGAAAAAAAATTGTGTAAAATGATAAAATTTTTCAAAATCAATAAGCTATAAAATAAATAAATTGCAAAATCAAAAACATGAAAAATAGAAAATAGAAAAACTAAGGATCCATATGGATTATTAGCATAGATGGCCATCTCCCCCACGACTGAGCTGGAAGGAGGAGATCTAAAAATTTGAATGTGGTTGTTCATCCATTAAGGTAGTTATTACACTAGCTTGTCTTGGTTCTAGGAAAAGCATCACTTGTTGGATGTTGACCAACTACTTTTTATTTGGGCTTTTAGGTTTGTGTATGATCATGGCCCTAGAAGGAAAGGTTTCAACAATTATATAAGGTCCTTCCCATAATGTTTGGAATTTTTTTTCTACGGTACATGTGTGGGATTCTAGTAAAGAACCTTATCTCCCAATTGGAATTTCACTTTCTATATTCTTTGGTAATGTCATTGCTTATTGAATGCCTTGTGCACTTCATTCAAAGATAGGGCCACTAGTCAATTTTCATCTAGCACATCTAGGTTGATCAATCTTTTTGTTTGTGCTAGACTCAGGCCAAGATTTAGGTCATAGGCTATTGAGAGTATATGAAACTCGAATTAAATTGGGAGCAGTGGAAATTTTTCATACACTAGCTCATAGAAAGAGTAGCCAATAGGAAGTTTTCATGTTGAGTGGTAGGCCCATAGGGCATCGTTAAGTTTTGTGCTCCAATCCCTCCTATATTTGCTTATGGTCCTTGTTAGGATCTTTGTGATCTGCTAGTTAGTTAACTTTGCTTAACCATTGGCTTGGGGTGATAAGGTATTATTAATTTATGTTCAACCACCAAGCGTTGCATTAACTTTCTAAAAGTGGCACCTATAAAATGACTTCCATTATTAGAAATCAGTGCATATAATAAACTAGGCCATCGGCACATACCTTGTAAAGATGTCTGTTGATTTCCATGAAGTACTTTTCCCAATGAAAAAACTATTTCTTCTTCCTAAAGTCTAGATTGTGACATCTCTTGAGTGAGAAGGTAAGTGAGGATGTCATTGTATTATTTTATTTCTATGGGTACTTAGTCATTTATTACTCCCATAAAGAGGAGTTTTTCTAGAAATTAATTAGAGAGAAGGCTCACCTCCTCTTTATTATCCCATCTTAATCGAGAAAGGTGGTCAATGACCATGTTCTTACTCCCTTTTCGATCTACCATTGTGAGATCAAATTCCTGCAAGATCATGAGCCATTGTATGATACAAGGACTCACTATCAGCTTGTTCATTAAGAAGAGGATGGCGCTATGATCTGTGTGCATAAATACTTTATAAACAAGCACATAGTTCCTAAACTTATTGAGAGCATACACGACTACCATTAGTTCTTTTTCAGTTATGATGTAATTCAATTATGCATCCACAATGCTTTAGCTCACATAGTGGATGTAGTATGGACATTTCTTATCATCCAACTATGTAAGCATAACTCCCAAGGAATAATTAGATGCATCTATCATTATATGAAATGGTANTCCCAAGGAATAATTAGATGCATCTATCATTATATGAAATGGTCTAAACTAGTCTAATGCCTATAGATTTGGAGTTTCTACAAGTTTATCCTTTAGTAGTTGGAATGCATGTTCACACTCCTTGGTCCAAACAAATGGAGCATCTTTCTTTATAAGCTCGACCAATAGCTTTGCAATTCTAGAGAAATTTTATATAAAATGCCACTAGTAGCTAGTGTGTCTAAGGAATGATCTAACATCTTTGATTGTCTCTTATTGACGTGTAATTCCTTAGATGACCCTTATCTTTTCTAGGTTTACCTCAATCCCTACCTAAGTTATTCTATGCCCCAATACTATGCCTTCTTGGACCATTAGATTTCTTTTCTACCAATTGATCCTAAGGTTTGTTTCAACACATCTTTTCAATACCTACTCAAGGTGATCCAAGGCTTGCTCAAATGTAGCCCCATAGGTAGAAAAATCATTAATAAAGACTTCTACCCCACTACCAATATGTTGTTGGAAAATACTTGGGACTAAGCGTTGGAATGTTATAGGAGCATTGCATAGGCCAAATGGCATCTTACAATATGCAAAAGTTCCCCAAGGACTTGTGAATGTTTTCATGGCTTGATCTTCTAGTAAAATTTGGATTTTGTTATAGCCATTATAACCACCCAAGAAGCTATAATAACAAATCTCAAATATGGTATCCAACACTTGATCTACAAATGGTAATGGAAAATGATCTTTAAATGTTGCCATATTTAACAACCTAAAGTTGATGTAGAGCTACCAATTACCACCTTTCTTTGGCACAATTATGAGTGGGCTAACCCACTCACTATCTGTGATGGGATAAATGAACCCTTCCTTGAGGAGCTGCTCTACCTACTCCTTGATGGTTTGCTTCAATTTAGGGTTCAGCCACCTCTACATCTACCTTCTTGGCTTCATGGTCAAGTCGGTGTAAATGAAATGCTGGCATATCCTTGGATCGATTCTATTTAGCTTGAGATATAACTAAGAAAAGGCTATTGACCATTTGTTAACCACCTTTAACACCTTTTCTTTTTGTTCAAGAGCAAGTTTGACATTGATTATGATCAGCTTAGCACTATTTAAGAATGCATACTTCATGTTGGTTGGTAGAGCTTTCAACTCTAGGGGCACCTGCTTGAAGTTATCAGGGATTTCCAACTCTCCCCAATAGGTATCATCATCTTCATCATCAAAGAGTTGGTGATGAACTTGTTCAAGTTTATCCATGCTTTCAACATAAGCACATGTTAAGCTCTCAGTTGGCTCCATGCATAATGTGCTATTTTCTGAGTCAGTTGTCAGCCATTGGGTGCCCTCTTGTTTTGTGGCTATTGTGTACAGACACCTTTGAATATCTATTTCTTATGCACACTAATTGCATGCTTTAATGTATGTACTTTTGATGGATCAAATCTTGTGCACGCAATTACACCTGTTATTGCTATATGTGATGCATGGAATATGCTTCCTCTCCAATCATCCAAATTCATTTTTCTTAGGGATTTCCAAGGATAGATCCCTTAAACCCATACATGCATCTACAATGCTTAACCAAGCCCTTCCCATAATGATGGGGAAGTCACCTTTGTAATCTTTGACCTTGATCACCAAAAAATTAGTAGGATAAGATCACCCACTAACTATGATCACAGTGTCCTCCAATAATCTAAAAGGAATAATGATTGATTGGTCTTTTAATTCTAAACAGATATTGCTCTTCTTGAGAGGTGGTATGTTCCAGGCTTTGTACATGTCATGGGAGATGACATTGACACTGGAACCAAAATTAAGAAGAGCCTTGCATGGCTCATATCCAGTGATCTGTAAGTAAATGAGAGGACTTCTTGGGTTAGATCTTTTTGTGGAAAGACTGCCTGCCTTGATCCAATTGGAAATAGCATGAGTTACCATGATAGTGCATATTCGAGGTGGCATTTGATTTGAAGGGTACTTGTGGTGAAGCACTTGTTCACAACCACTTGCACATAGGATTTCTAGAGGAGATTGATGAGTCGTACTCAGTTATGTCCAAAGCTCATCTGGGATAGTCATGGTCACATTATTTCCATGACAGCATGGGTGAGTGCCCACAGTTATTATTGCAAATGTGAACCAAGACAATCATTATATTGTAGAAATGTTAGGGCCTTCCAAGGTAAAAATCAAGAGGTTGCCCCCAGCAGAGGAGGCTACCCCTATGGTTCGATAGGTGGGCCCTAAGAAAATCTACCTCAAGATATCCACTTTGTGCACAGATGTTGTAGGTTAGTACATGGATAGATAAATTTGTTTTTAAATTTTCTATGTCTATGATTTTTTATGTTTTCNGTTTTTAAATTTTCTATGTCCATGATTTTTTATGTTTTCTTATTTTATTATGCTAATGCTATAATGCAATGTTTGTGAGTTAGGTGAGAGGGTTGTATAAGTAGCGGCAATAGCAATGGTAGAGACTACCCCTCCTCAGGCTAACTAGGAGGAGGCACCTAGAGAGGAGTTGCATGAGGCCATCGAGACCTTCCAATAGTTTGATGTAGAGGGGCTATTCCACCTTGATGAGGGTGATTTTGATAGCCTCTTTGATGGTGTGCAGCTAGGAGATCCCCCTGCACTCATGCCTAAGGATTTGCTAGGTAAGTGCGTTAAGTTGTCATTATTTTTGATCTTTTGCTCTTGCATCTTTGGCTATTTTGTCTTTGCTAAATATTGTACCATGTTGGGTTACAACCTCAAATGTTCCTGCTAGGGATCCACCACCCATGCTTGTCCATCACATGAAGCCATGGGTAGAGATTCTAGATAAATTTGCCTTCATGAAAGACATTGTAAAGGATATGGTGGACCACATATAGCAAGTAGATCTTGAGCTTCGTATGCATGTTGTTTTTTTTACTTACGTTGCTTTATCATTTTTACACTTATTCTGTGGCTAATTATTGATTACCTTATTACATGCTAACAAGTTCTAAGCTCTATTTGATGCAAAGGATGAAAGTGTTGAAGATGCAAGGCAACTAGTTGTATTAGGTTGTGAGGGTTTGGAAGGATTGTTAGGTTAGGAAAAAGGTCATTTCCTAGATCAATTGTCCGAACCACTCAGTGGAAAAACTAGGTGTGAATGTACAACCCTCGTAGCATTTCATTGTTGCAACTATGAAGGAATTTTTCCTTGGATATACGAAGCAAGAGGTAATTGGGTTTAGGGTAAAGGAATGTGTTCATATAGATGTAGAGGATGGTATGGATATGGGTTCTCTCCCTGAGTAGATGGTGAATGTGTCCAATGGTACTCTAGAGGGTAATAGTGATGTTGAAATACAGCATGGCTTGTAGAACTTCATGAAGAGATGGATTGCTGAACATAATACTTGTATGGATCTAGTTGCCTATAATGGTACTGCTTCCTTGGCAGTGGCATTCCCCATGATTGTGATTGGTGCCATTGTTGTTATTATTCATAGGGTTGTGGTGGAGCTCCACTTGGGTAATAAGCTTGTTGTTGTTGGTGGAACTTCCTTGGATTACCTTGAGGATAAGGCAATTGTCTAGATGCTTGCCTACGTGCTGGTTAAGGATGTAATGCATACACCCCATACTCTTGTAAGTGTGACACCATAGAGCAACATCTCTTTGGATGTTCGTATTAATAGATGTCACAACCAGTATCATCTTCAAAGTCGGTCTCCACAACTTCTTCTACTACAGCATCTTTGCCCTTTCCTTTTTGGTAGGTATGTTCAGCTTCTTTGGGCCTCCTACGGTTACAATCACTATTTTGTTCTTTTGATGCTTTAGTAATCTTCATAGCAATTTGGAACTTCTCATCCAAAGAGTCCCATAATTTATCAACCTTTGTCGAAATATCAAAAATAGATTTTTGGATGGGCAAGGTTTTCCTATTCACCACTTCATCGAGTGGTGACTCCTCCTCATCACAAAATCAGACCTCTCGTTTCCTGATGGAAGGGTTCCTATTATACTCTTATGTAATTTTTTTTTTTTGCAACTCACCTTTTTCTTTTGCTACCTACTCTATAAGCCTTTGGATCTAATGAGCTCTTAATTTAGATAGTTTTTCATGGGCATAAACTCCAAGAGTTCTTCTAGTTTCTACTGTAAGCCCATCTATAATGTGGCAGAGCTATTCCCTCTGAGAATAGCCATGGCCAGGGCATTGATGTAAGAGTGAATAATATCTACCCATGGTAACATCCAAGGGTTCATGAATTCTCTATTTCTAGCCTTGGATTTTCCTTCTCAAATTAGACACTTTGAAGTACATATGGTATTTATCATTAAACAACTCTAACATGGTACTCCATTAGCGAATGGATTCTAGCTCCAAGGATCGATACCAGCTTTCAACTTTCTTGATGGGTGTCCTGTGGAAAATCTTGAGTTTCTACTAGTCATTTTCAATGTTTTGTAAGGCACGGGCATTGTGAAAATCTTGTATATGATTCTATGGATTAGAGTTGTATCCCCCTCAAATCATGGGATATTCTTCATGTCTAAGCACTTGATCCAACTATCTTTTACATGCTTAGTTGGAACTTTAACGACCTCTACAATGTTAAGCATGCTTCGAGTTACTAATAGAGGTTCCTTATCATGATTGTGTTGATGATGCCGATGATGGTTTTTGTCACCCCTTCGTTCTTGGTGGGCTCTACGATCATTGTTTTCCCACTGACCACCTTCATCACGATTATTTCTCTAGCAGCTTCTATTAGAACCTGAAGATGAAGAGGAATTTTTTAAATTGAATGAAGAGGATGAAGAGGAAGGTGAACCACCACTACCATCACAGTATCCACCACCAACTCTTTGCTCATTACGACCAACATCCTTAGATGCTTTGCCACTATGATGTTTACCTAAGTTCCTACCTTAACTATCACTTTTTTCTGAACCCGGTTTATAAATAGTAGATTGTAGGTTCAGAGCCACACCCTCACCACTAATAATAGAGTGTGGAGACTCTTCATGTTGGAAAATCCTCAAGGGGAGGATCCACATTATCTTCTTAGCTTAACAGGAACAAACAATTACTAAAGTGCTTTCCCTTTGTAAACTTGTGATGCTTCTCCTAGTGTTGATCTCTCTTGTGTTGTGTTTTAATGGGATGGTACTCTCAAGTGTCATAACCATTCAAAACATATTCCTCATGAAGATCTAGAATGCTCAACTTTTAAAGTGTTTGGAAGAGCATCCCTGGCACAAATTGATCAAGGGGCAATACAACATTGCTCTCCATATCACGCCATTGCAATTATTCATTTTGATGTAGGATGAAGGTGAAGTCTGGTACATACTCATCTAGATGAGTATGTACCACTTTACACTCTTATGGAACTGGTGGTTTGACATCTTCATGCTTGTGGAAAGAAGACCCACTAATTGAATGGAGTACAAAATTTAATGATGCCCTTTGGGCTTATCATTTAACATGGAAACTTCCTATTGGCTATTCTCCCTACAAGTTGGTGTACAGAAAACTTCCAATGCTATCGATTCAATCCAAGCTCCGTACACTCTCAACATCTTGTGACCTAAATCTTGACCTAAGTCTAGCACAAAAAGAAAGATTAACTATCCTAAATGTGCTAGATAAAAATCAATTAGTGGCCCTATCTTTGAATGAGGTACACAAGGCATTCAACAAGCAACGTCATGACCTAAGAATATGAAAGGTAAAACTTCAACCAAGAGACAAGGTCCTCTAATGGAACCCCACACATGTACCTCAAAAGGAAAAATTGCAAACATTATGGGAGAGACCTTATATAATTAATCAAACCATTCCCTCTAGGGTCATGTTGATCTACAAGCCTAAAAGCCTAAATAAAAATTGTTGGTCAACATTCGACATGTAAAACCTTTCCTAGAGCCAAGATAGGCTAGTGCAACGATCACCTCAATGGATGGAAAACCAAGTTCCATTTTTTGAATCTTCTCCTTCCAACTCATTCATGGGGGAGATGGCCATCCATGCTAACAATCCATATGGCTTCTTAATGTTTCTACTTTTTTTCACATTTTTGATTTTGCGAGTTATTTATTTTACAAATTTTTAATTTTCAATTTTTTCTAATTTTACATCATTGTTAGTACCTTTAAACTTTTCTTGACTATTTTACACTTTCTTATTTATTTTACTTCATTTTGTTTTGTTCAAGTGTGATATTTCCTCATTTTTGCTAATAAAATCGCTTTATTGCCACAGGACACAATGTCATTGTTGCTGTTTACTAATGATGGTTTGTGCTCAATGTTTTGATTGTCAATGTTTGGTTTCTATTTTTGAATTCTGATGTCTGATGACTTTGACATGGTTTATTTTCCATGGAACAGGCAGTGAGTCCACGTCATCCACCCATCTAATCAACTCTATGGTTTTCCTTATCCTAGAAATTTGAGGTTCCTTCCATTAAAAAAACTTTTAATCAATTGGTAACCTTGAAGGATTCAAAGGTTTGTAAAGGGTGTGACTTGAAGGGGACTCAATACTCTTTGTCTACTTGCTTGAGTGCTTGAGTGTCTTTCAAGGACTTCTTACCATTCCATTCCAACCATTAATAGGAAGTTAAATAAAGTCTTTGCATGATGTGGATTCCATCCAAAATAAAATGATGGGAATTCAAAGCACATCCCTTAGACATAATAAATGAATAAGTCCTTGCATGGTGTGGTTTCCATTTAAAAAAATGATGGGAATTCAAAGCAAACCCCTTGGACAAATAAATAGGCTACAAGCACTGGTTATGGAACTAGAAAGACATGCATCTATGCTTGAAGGTCCCCTCTAACTAATGCCCTCTCTCACTTCCTATTTCTCTTTTTTCTTTTCCTTATGGAATGGTGGTTGTTTTGTAGATGCACTCTCATGTCTCGTGTGGGTGGATAGGTCTTAGAGTGGTGATGTGAAGTCACTAAAAGATATTGGTTTTGGTTTGGATTGAGGATGAATCTTCTCAGGTCATTTTAAACACAACTTCCACAAGGGACTTCTTATGACCTAAATTTGGAATTTAATTGAACCTTCTCTATCATCCATCCATGTTGCCATAACTCACCTCACTATCAAGTTCTATGTTATGCTCTATGTCTTAGTCTGATGTGTTTGAATTCCTGGATAGATTCTTTTTGGTTGGTCCTTAACTTTTCATGACTATTAATTGACTGTGGGACCCACAGACTCCTTAGTTGAGGCTATGCAAGGGCAACAAGGGCATGAGCTTGCTATGGGGAGGACCCACTTACATAACTCTTGGCTTGATTAGTTAAGGTTCATTACCTTTAACATTGCCACAATCCTATCTTTCGCATATTCCATTATGTATTTCGCTCAGTGCTCCTTAACCTTTTGTTTCATTCATCCCCTAAATCACTTTTTCTCCATTTTTCCAAATTTATGAACTTCAACACCCTCTTCTCATATTGTCATACTGTTCTTGGCCTTTTGAGCTTTCATTTTACCCTAATTTTATTCAAAAAATCTTTGTATTTTGCAAGTTTGATCAAAGTCAATGGTCGTCTATGGTGGTCAATAGTTACATCAACGAGGCCTTGTTAACACATCGCAAAAGTCCTATATATACCGCCATGCACATAGAAATTTTTGTCATTTGCCTCATAACACACGAGGAGTTTTTGTAATTTTTCAGAACCCAAAACATCTCAGAGCCCTTAACTTCCAAACTGTTTGTCCAAATCACTCTATTCTTCGACCTTGCACTTACCAAAGGTAAGCTCTTTATCATGGGGGCTGCAAACCTTAAGGTTTCCAATGAAAAATCGATAAAATTTTTTGGAAATTTTTCTAACTCCCCCAAAGGGTTAATAACCTTAATAATATAGAAACATTAATTTTTCCAAAGGTTAACCCTTTCAACAACCTTCGAAATGATTTATTAATAATAACACATAAATAAATAATAATTGGAGTAATTAAATTAGCCATAATCACAACTTAGCCAAAGTGTAACTATCCTTAAGGGATAAAGGTATCCTAATTGCTTCATGTTACACAACGATTTCTAATCCATGGTCTCATTGTGATTACAGATGGCACTCAAATCAAAACAGCCACAGGAAGGAGAATTTTCTCAACCAAGGAAGAGGCAGCCCTGAGCTAGAAGGGGCCAACAAGAACAAGCCCAAGAACCACCAAAGGCAATCCATGCAATGGGACCTCTTTGTGAGGAGCCTGAAGTGGAATCTATTCAATAGATTCCAGAAGAAGAAGTGTCCACTAAGTAATCACAAGAAGGAGAAGTGCCTAGACCGACACCAAGGCTTGAAGTCACTTTAACTCAAGCCTGCCTTGACATTATTAGGTCCCAAGAGATCCAACAATCAGTTCTTTAAGAAATTAACTTTGGGCCATTCTTAGAAAAAGCTTCAGTAGACATCAAGACTCAACTGCAAGCCTCTCCCATGTGGCTAATCATCAGATCCAATGGGGAGTGGTACATCAGAGAGACACACCTCTTTTAAAGCAATAGAAGGTTGAAGTCCACAATCAAGATCAAGGATATTCAAGTATCCTACTCAGCCGAAGCTATCATGTAGGCACTAGGGTTGCCTAACATTGGGACACAATTGGCAGAGCTATTGATGAAAGATGATCCTAAGGCCAAAAAGGAGTTAACTTAATGATGCTATGAAGTTGACCGTAAGGAGTACAACATGCTCACACTAGTGAAGTGCATTTATTTCAAAATTGTAGCCTATCACCTCAATCCAACAGTGAGGCCAAGCAAGGTGACCACCTTCTCTGCTCAAGCATGCACAACTCTAAGTAGGAAATTTCTTGTCAACCTTCTACAACTCATCTACTTGGAGATTAAAAAGCACTTCAAGAAAAACAAATGTGGAAGGAAAACCCTGCCCTTTCCATGCCTCATCTGAAAACTTTGCAAAAGGGTAAGAATCGTCCACTACTCCAATGATATAATTAGGCATGCTCCTTTGGCCTCATGGTTTAAAATCATGAAAGATAAGGCACCAATGATGACTCAAGAAAAGGAGCAGCCATCACCACCATCCACTCAAGAAACAACGCTAGAAGCCTGCACAGCCATTGAGCACCTACACAAAATCTAAGAGCAGCCCTTGAGTGAGCAAGAGTAGCATGCAGGAACGAGTGTTGCAGATCCATCTGTATATCAACCAGCAATGAGTCACCTTAATGAGGTGGCTAGAATAGTTAGCCAAATGGAGCAAATTTTACCAATTTTCTCTACCCAACAAATGCAGTTGTCCACAAGGTCAAATGCCAATGCTTGAGAGGTGATAGTTTCCTTATATCAACACCATCTATTCCCAAAAATATTTGGGAATGTTGCCACCTTTTCGGTGCACTTAGATGAAGGCAAAGGGATAACTTTCTTGGTGATGCAACACCAAGGGAAGGAGATGAAGACTAAGGTAGTTTCTGACTATGTAATTGAAGCACTCATTGCACTTACAGTATCTATACCAAATGTATATGCACTTAGAGACGTGCAAACATCCTCAAGCACGGTTAGCTGGAAGTTGAATGCAGCCTAGCATGAAGAATTGCTAAATCGACTAGTGGGGATTAGGTAATTGATTCCAGATATCTTTGATTTTTCCAAAAACATCACCACAACCTTGTTGGAGCTATTGGAGGCAAGGGGCAAATGCATCATTCTAGAGGGATAACTCGAAACAACTCAAGCACAAAATCAACGCTTAGGTGTAGAGCTTGTCAAACTATGTGCCCACCTTGCTAATCTTGCAGTCCTTAGCCCAACAATAATAAGAGATGAAGCTTTCTAATAGCTTCAAGAATAATTCAGGAAGGCTAAGGAGGAGGTAGTAATGGCCATCTTTAACTAGTCCATAGTAAAAGCAAATACATACTCAATTCAGAAGGACTTGGTTTAGATGCGCTAGGAGAACAAGGCTCTAATCACACATAATCATCTCCTACGCAATGTTGATGCCCAGAAAGAAAAAATGCAAGAATATATTTATCAACAACACAAGCAGCTTGCTAGGGTGAACACTAAGTTGAGGAGATTTTTTGTAGAGAATCAAATTTTTTCAATGGAGGAAGTTTGTGCCTTACGCTAGAAATCTACCATCAAGATTGTTGCCTTGAAGAATGAGGCTCTCAAGTTTGAAAAAGTGAAGAATCACTATAGAGACTAGGTGGGCCTGCAGAAAGAAGTTAATAAGAAGCACATCCAAATGGAGAAGGCAAAAATAAATGAAGCCCTCTTGCAACTCCAACAAGGAAGAGAAGTTAGGTAGCCCATCATTGATGGGATTAATGCCTACAGCAAAGCAGAGATCTACCTAAAGGACTTGCAAATAGAAAAAATGATAGAGTGTGTGGAGTTGGCCAATCTATGTTATGCGAACCTAGCAATGTTGACTGCCAGACGACCATGGTCAAAGTTGGAGAAACAAGTGGCTAGCTCATATTTTTTATACAAAGCAGAGTTCAAGCACCAAAAAGACACCAAGCAAAAGCTTGAGACTACGAACACTGAAATCGAAGTTCTTAGAGCATGGTTCATAGATCAATGATCAACTACTGAGAACCTAACCAAATGAATGAATGATTACTAGGAGCTAAAGGACATAGTCAGAGCATTCAACATTGAACACAAACAATTCGCTACCTAGTTCATTAACGAAAAGAACCTATTTTTAGTAATACCATGTCCTTGGCGTGTGCCCATTTTGACCCACATTGGCGAAGCTGCATGAACAATGCATGATCCCAGAAGTAAGGAGGAGAAAATGAAAGCACTGCTAGATGCTTTTCACCTCCCACTAGAAGTTGTAGTAGCAATAGGACAACTACAGACGCCTTAAACATGGCTTGTGTGTGAAGCTGGAGAAGGTCCCTCAAAACCTTAGGAGCCACCACCGCTAGGTACTATCTAATCTTCTCCACCAAACTTCACGCCATCAAGTAACATGCTATTCAATTTTGAAAACTTGTGTCATGGTGTTCAATTGTGTGTCCTAAACATTGTCATTTTTGTAATGTGTTGATCTGTAGACCTAGGCACTCCATTTTTTGTCAAGTCGGTCTTTTTTGTTTGTGAAAGGTTAGTCAATAATCTCATACCTTTCCAATTTTGTAAAAGAACTCGAGGATAAGTTTTCATCCAATTATGGGGGTATGATGAGTCATAGTTCTGTTTGCTGTATCAACTAGGCCTTGTCAACGAGGCCTCGTCAATGCATCGTATCATGCATTGACAAGGCCCCATCGATGTAATGTTTGTATTCGACTATAATACATGTCCACCAGCTGCATTTATGGCAACAGAGATTTTTCAGTAGCGAAGCTCTTACAGTTTGTTTATTTGAGAGTTAGACTTTTTCTCCTGAGTGCCCATAGCAAGAGTCATTAAGTGTACGAATCTTTATTTGAGCATTGTTGTACTTGAGCACGACAGTGTGTGCGGCAATAAAGACGAGCTTTCTAATAAACCTTGCAGCATTATGGATAGATTAAATATTTTATTTATGCATTTAATGTTTTCAATTATTCATTAAATGTTTTTAATTATTTATTAAATATTTTCTAGTAATTATATTAATGAAGCAATTTAACAAGATAAGTGAGATAGATTAAATACATAAGTATGACCACTTCGAGCATAACACGTATTCGCTTGGTAATCCCAATAGCGTTATTACTTGGTACGTCTAATAGCATAGCGCTTGATCGCCTAGCAGTAAATACATGGGTTCAAGATGTGTACGAAAAGTAGGATTGGATGCTTATGTTAGGACTAGTTAGACATTAGTTTATTAGTTAAATTAAATTAGTTAGTCCAACCACTTTATTTTTTTTTAAGCACCAAAACCATAAAACACAAAATGATAAAAATTAGATGCCTCAATTACACTTAACCATACCTGTGTACGTCACAAGTGTAATTGGGAAGATAATGATTAAGCTTAAGGCAAGATTCACTTCCCAGAATACTAATGCATTGGAAACAATAAAGTCCACCGAATTCGACTGAATTGTGTGTGAACACTTTGTGATTCATATGTTTGGGTAGAGGGTACCTCATTGCTCATTAGAAACCATATCATTCATCTAAAGGAAGGAAAACACATCATCAGGTGAGTGAAAATCATATAAAGTTGAAGAGTTTATAATTTTATTGAAAATTTTCAAGTTAATTTCAAGATTATTAGTATGATATAATGATCTAATTTTGTAAACATTGTATCAATTCATTTTTTGTTATTAAAGTGAACAACTGATTAAGAATTGTTGATGTTTATAACTTAAAAATGACTTTTTTGTTAATCATGAGGAAGTGATGAGAGACATCATTATTATAAGGATGATTTAAAATGATAATTAAAAATTCATCATCATTCTAGCCTTGTCTCAACAAAATAGGGATGGCTATATTATTTCTTTTTTATCATTCACCTCTATGGAGAGCTAGATCTTTGTTTATTTGCAATTTCTTCAAATAATCTTTCATCATTTTTAAAGTCCATTTGGTGGTTTTCCTAGGATAGTGATATAGATTTGGAAATGATCATCTAAGATGACATTCAAAGAATAAGCTTTGGAAAAGATGGGTTAAGGTAGTATTTAAAGTGAGAATTTCTAAGAAAGATAAATTAAGATGGTTATTAAAGTAGAAATGCTAAAAAAGATAAACTAGAATGAGAAATATTGGTAAAGAAGATTTAAGATAACACTTTGTCAAAAAGATAAATTAGAAGATATTGTCATAACTTAGATATATAAATGCATATGTGGGGACATACATTGATTGACATGCTCAATCAAACATCAATGTACATGCATTAACATGATCCATTACATGTAAATACTATCTAAAAAGCAATGTGTTGATGTATAACAATGCATGCCCAGTAAAACTTGTCAAAAGGCAATCTTCTTAAAAGTAATAAGTTCTCATCATCATTGTCATCCTAGCCTTGTCCCAACTTTCCATACTTGAAATGTTAGCTTGCAACTTTGTGCTTTTGAAAATTTTTGATGAACTCTTAAACACAATAACTAATTTAATTAGAAAAATTGAATTTGACCAGTGAAATCAAAATTCATGAGGTATAAGATCTTGCATAATTTTAAATAATAAATACGAAGTATAACAAAACTAACATCCAATATGATTCAAACATATCATAAAACAATATTTTATAATTTAAATTTTTTTTTCACTTTTTAAAGTTTCCAAGCAAGCACCGTAAGAGTGATTTTTTTTTATCATGGAATCTATTTGAAGATAGTGTTAGTGATAAACAAAATCTAAAAAAAAAAGAAAGAAAAAAACATTGATATGGTAACAAATTTTCAAACTTTCATGTTGAAGTTGCATAGCAAAATGCATGTGGCAAAGGCTTAGAAAATCAACCAAACAAAAAGTTTAACATCCTTATAAAATTATAACAAACATAAATTACATTAATTGAACAAAGTCGGGTTCGCTAGCGCGTTTTCCATTTCAAGTATTTTTATTTTAATTTTTATAAATTCAACTATTATCTAAAATATAACTTTTTAAGAAGCTATTTTGGATAAAATTACTGCAACCGAGATAATTTAAAAGAGGCAACGGAAGCATTTATTGGTAAAATGTACAAAATGTCGGAGCCAAGGTTATAATTATTTTTCCCGTATGCCATTCATATGCTCACGTCCAACTTTCGCCGTACAACGAACATGGGAAAGCGTGAATTCAAAGTGTAAGGTAAATCATATCCCAATCAAAGTTGGCCCAGAAGAGCATCTTAATTGGTTTTGAAAGTTCTCAAATTTCATCGATGCTACGTGTTTTTTATTTTTATTTTTATTTTTAGAATACGGAACCATGGTACTGTTCGATATGTTGTTTTAACTTTTCTTTTCCAAGGCTGGACGTGCCAAAGCTGTGCGAATCAAATCTTTACTTTGAGTAAAAGCATACTATTATGGTACCCTGCTACAGAAGAACTGCAGCTTCTTAGAAACTCATGGTCATCATGATCCTTTTATGCCAACAACATTACTGAGTTAAATTTTTTTAAAAAAAAATCTCTAAAAAAGAAATTCTGAATGGACGCAAGTAAAAATTTGAGCTTCAGTTTCAAGGAATGTCCACCACTATAGCCTTTCGAAGTAGGATTGTGACATGAACAGACATGATAAGTAATAATAACGGTTGATTGCGACGAAAAGCGGGACCGACAAGATAAAAATCCGTCAATAGAATATTTTATTTAACTGGGCATACTTCTCTTTCATGGAAATGTTATTTCAAAAAGCTGTGGAATCGCTTGAAAACCCTGGCTTGGTCACCATGGTAACAGCCGTCAGTCCATAAGCAAAGCACCTCTTCGGCCTGTAAAAGCTAGCTAAAGAGATTACTCACTGTCTGAGAGAAAGGTTGGAATAGAAAAGGGGTTAAGCATAGAATAATTACCGTTTAAGCGTTCACTGCAAGAAAAGCATATGTTCAGATGTGATGGATGCAGACAGATTAGAAAAGGAGACAACAGATTTTGCAGAGATGAAGCGTCTGTTTTGTGCCCATAACAGGATTTTTCTATGTCCGCTTTTGGGTCCACTGGATATTACTTTTCCCGTGACACAATGCTCATCTGGAAGCAGAGAAATTCATGCTAGAGCTGTGGCTTGTGGGTTATCTGTGGCAGTGAACTGACAGTCGGCATGCTTACAGTTACAGTCACACCTGATAAGTTTGAATGGTACTGTTTTTTGTTTTCTTTTGTTTGAAGTCTATGCCTGAGAGATAGATTGGTCATGTGAAGACTGGTAGGAATCATAGGATCAACAAGAAAGCCCATGGAAGCTGCACTTTTTGGAGCAGGGGATGATCTGCCTCTGTTATGCAGGGAGTCATCTGCAACAGCCGATTTCATGAGCCTATGCATCTGCAAACTGGACCAGACATCATTCGGTGAGCTACCCACATGGGTTTTTGAGCTGCAGGTTTCATGGCTCTTGCAACTGCTGTTTGATTTCAAACTTAAAATTTTGTGGTTAACTTGCAGAGTTGAGAGTCAGAGGAACTGCCACTGTTCATGACCTTAAATCAAACATTCAGAGCATGTTTGAGGGCTCTCGGAGAGATGGGGATTACAGTATTTCTTGGTAAAATCATGGGATGATGCTATATTTTAATAGAGGGAACGGTTTCTGAATTGGGAGTCAGGAATTGATTATTATTATATTGCAGGAGTCATGTTTGGGGGAACTTTTGTTTGACTTATGAAGATAATAAGCTTGTTGATGACCACCTGATGCTCAGTAGCTTTGGCATTAAAGATGGTGATCAGGTATGCGCATATTTCTTTTGAAAAGGGTTTTTTGTTTTGTTACTTTTTCAATGCGCTTGAGCATGCCTTTCGATTACATAATTGGTAATTACGTATGAATGAATTCTCAAGCAGCGGACAGAATCTAAATCATACTAAATGTTAGAGACATATAGAGTTACTTATTCGGCCTTGCTGCAAAATTTTTCTCAAGATTCAAATATTAGGTCGTTATGATTATAGGCGGTCTCAAGTTTTAGAATATTGGTTTCTCTTCAGAGAATCATAGAATCATTTACTGGGTACGCAAATCTTAATGCAGTATGATTTGTTTCCGACCTTTTCTCCTTTTTTAATGCTCATGCTTCATCCCACTTCATAAGTTACCATTAATCAATTTTTTGCCCAACATGTATCGACCTTCGCCAGAATCCTCTATATGTGAGTTTCACGAAGTTTACTGTCACCATGTCTACATACACATTGAGAGTTTTCATATGAGATTGACATTGTGGATCACTTCCATGTCTTTCTCATGCGGTCTTCTTTTGAATGTGCAATAGAAAGTTTTGCCAAGTCTTAGTGACAGTTTTGACCAGCTTCTTGACATCCTTTTGTCATTAAGCCAAAATGGCTAAATTGAATTTTATGAATATTTCGGTAAAAATCCTAAATCTAAGTTTCTTAAGCTTTATTAGATGCCTGCATGACAGTTCATAAAGTTTAATTCATGAAAAAGTAATTCTTCCACGAAGGTAGAACCTTCACTTGGTTTAGTAATTTTGGGACAGCGTGGGTATCCTATTTGGACTTGCTTCTAAGTACATCAAGGACGTTGCCTGTTCTTTTATGGTAGAGAGTAGAGACAATCTTTACTCTGTTTCCAAGTTTTACTAGTTTATCATACTTTCACTCTGGTTTCTCTGTTTTCAACAGGGTGAATTTGTTAGCTGTTTTTATAATATGAGTTGAGGTTCTGAAATAAGGTGTGATTTTTTTGTGATAATTTTTTTCCCAAATCCTTGTTCTGATTATGTTTTTGACAAAATCTATTTCTAGAAAACTACATTGTAGAGGCTTGGATCTCTATTTTTCTATGATTCTCGTCAAAGATCAAATCTCAAAGTGTTTGAAAAGATGGTGATGCACTTCATTTCAAGATTGAAAAGGTTGGAGGCCGTTCTCGATTTGAAAACTCTGTTGGCTGATAGTTTATGTAGTTATAGCTGGATCTGAATCCTTAGGCACTTTGCCGCAGATAACTATCATGATCTGTGAGCTTTAGAGGCCTATGTTACATTTTCACTGCATGGCACTTTATTCTTGAACGCAGGTTTTTAGCCTGTTTGGGAGAGAGCTGTCAGATCTATAAAATTAGTTGTACTTTTAGCTGTTCTAAGTCAAATTGAAAAAGTATTTGAGCTATAGCCTTTTTGAAACTCATTTTCTAAGGTGTGTGCACGCTCATAGGCCTAACAAATTTTTCATTGGTTAGCTTGATGATGCTGCATATACATTTTATATGTGCTGTTCCTTCAAGAAGTTTTCTAGAGACAATATATTTTTAAATTTATTGTAATTACGTTGAAAATTTCTTTGTTTGGGTTATGCTAAAGATCACCTCTAACAGTTTTGTGAGAATATAGCCATACAACACTGGTGCAGTGTGCTGATTATCTGGGGAATGAGTTGAATTGCAAACCAAGCTAATGCATTTCAAGATACAAGATGGGTGCTGCATAGTAGAAATATGTATACTTTTACAATTCACAAATTGCAGTGTTGTATTACTATGTTGAAAAAGTCTCCTTCAATTTCACAACGATAGTATATTGAAGGAGTATCACTAAAAAAGCCATAATAATTTGATTTCATGAGTTCGGTAAAAAGATTTGATGTTTCTGTGCAACTAGTGTAACAATTCCACTACCATACCATGAAATTGGTTAATGCGGTGGTAGCCCATTGGTTTGTTAGTCATCACGTTTTTTTCTTTTTTTTTTCTAAATTTTTGTTTTTATAGCAAACAGACAACCTTGGTTCTATTGTGGCCAGGTCACAGCACAAGGTTAAACAAAGTTAACCATTAGGTTTAGAGCTTGAACTACGATTGAGGATTTATTAGTCAGTGGTATTTCCTTTGGACACGTCATGCAACAAGTTCCAACATAAGAATGTGGAATCAAATACAGCTCACGGCAATATTACTGTTATGTTTAAATTTAAGTGCTTTTGGTAGCATGCGTGCGTGTAATCTTTAACTGATTATTTACTACGGTTATAACCAGATCATCACTTTTCTCCCATGTCTATCTTGTATCAGTGTGGACACTAACTGGTATTTCTCTTGTAAAATCATCTGGATGCTAGGAATGTGATGCCCTGGTAATTTGTTTTGGCTCTGTAATGAATGCATACTTCATTCCTCCACAGCATTTGCTATGGGAAAATCATAGTACTGTTTCTTACAACAGATTGAGAGGTAGCTTAAGGATAGTTCATTGTCTGCCAAGGATTTACAGGCAATATGTTGTCAGGGTGATAGGTTATCAGTTCAAGTCACACTTAAGGCATCATCTCTATAGTTACAATATTTTGGGGTATTTGGAGTTCTAAAATTACAGAAGGATGCAAAATATTGAACACAAAATTGAAATATAAGAACAAAGTAGTAGAAAGACAGCATAGAGGAGTAGAAAGACAGCAGAGTGATGTGATTTTAACACTCTGCCAACTGCTAACTTCACGTTTGGGAAAGATAAGAGCTTTATTAATTATTGGATGGGAATACATATTACAAAAATCATACGTGTAGAACCCTAGCAACCGTTGTGCTAACACGCTGATGCAAAAGCGTCTCTGACATGAAGTCTGGCCAAGGCATAAAAATTGCTAGATGATCCAGAAATATTGATGGATATATGTATTCATTACAGGAGTTGAATCTTTAAGGAGTAGGATGAGTATTATAGGCATAGAAGACATCCTGTCCATTTCTAATTTTCTTATTCACATTCTTATTCTCCAATATACTCGTTATTTTTTAATATGATCCCATCACATTGAAAGTATGAAAGTGATGCTCACAATTGAAAGGAAGTGGATGGAAGCATTGGGACTAATACCTTGTTAAAAAGGATCATATCCTGGGATACACAGTGCTCATCCTATTAAGTAGGGTCCCAGGAGGGTTGTTTAGATGAGTGAAAGCCTAACCTCTTCAAGTGGCTGTGCACAGGCTTAAATCTAGGTATTTGAATTGAGAAATGAGTAGCTTACCATCACTCCAAATGACAACACCTTATTGCTTGTTGGAAAGTGGAGAACCATTTTGAGGTAGCTTTTTAATGGGCTTTAGATGCAATCATGATTCTTTTGATGCCTTAGATCGACATGGATTATTTGCAACATGCAATTATCCCTAGATCATTTGCAGCTATCCCAGCTTAGAAGCCTGTCTTCACTGTCTTAGATTGACTTATAGTTTAGCTATGAATAATGAGCTTCTAGCCCTAACTAATGCTGTGTTGTGTTTTGATTATCAAATTACATAGTGCTAGGTCATATTTACGTTAATCTTTAGAGCATATGAATGCCCTAGATTCACTGAACCTAATGAGGATTGCTGGAAGTATGTAGTTTTCAACAATTCAGTTATACATGACTGTACAAAAGTCAAGAAGATGAGGCAGGCGTCTACATTGATAATTTTACATTATACGCGTCTGTTTGATTCCATTTGTCATTGTTTGTAGTAAACAGAAAACTGTTGGCTGTCAGGAAAGTATCCTTCTATATTTAAATTCTTAAATTGAGAAAGATGTAAAAGGTATGTTGCTTCAGCTTGGGTTTAAGCTATCTCATATGTCTAATGGCTTGAGCATGTTCTTTTGCTCTGGCTCTTAAAGAGGAAAAGGATTTGTTTTATGTCACTATTTTGACTGCATTCTCTATGTATTAATAAAGGTTGGCTGCATGCAACATTTTGTTGTCCTTTGAATGATGGTAGCGATGGTTTTTTGTTTTCCCACCCTGGGTATTGGGGTTGTAGGCTTGATAGCTCAAAGTAAGCTTTTCATGGCTATGGACATCTTGGTCTCCCTTTGTGGAGGTTTCATGCTGATGTAACGCTTGGCCTGCTTTTTTATCACTTTAATTACCGCTTTTCCCTATAAAAACAAAGGTTTTTACTTGTTCTCATAGAATTGGCTTCCATCCTAGTGGTGGAACATACTGAAACTTATGTCAGTTTCTTCCGTTCCTTTCTTTTTGATGCATCTTGTTCTGATGCAAATGTGCTTCTTTACCTTTCTTTTGTGTACTTTGCACAGAGAGATTAAACTTCTTTCACTGATATGTGCAATTAAGATTGCATTGCCAGTATTTAATCATTTTCAAAGTCTTATAAGATGTGCTCTTATTTTATTTTATTTTTATTTTGTTGGTTGTGTTGAAAGTTTAAGATTTGGTTTAACAGTAGCTGCTCTTATTATACTTTTCTCCAGCATGCTAAAGAATTTGCTTTCTGATGCACAGCTTTTCTTTGAACGTTATATTGCTCCTGTGAACAGAGAAAAGACTCTGCATCATAGTAAAAAGAAGGGAAAAGCTGTAGTAATAAAAAGAAGGTATATGAACAATTTCATACTTATATTTCATATACCTGAAGCAAACTACGCATTTTATTTTGGTGGCATTTTAATGCTTACATGCAGTATAACTTTTCTGGCGACTTCAAATGTAAAGTTTTTGCTTGTTTTGTCTTCAATTATGCATTCTATCATTTGATGCATTGCAGAGTCATTATACTTATGTTCTTTTGAGGAAGCTTTTGGTGAAACTATTAGGATTGTTGTCATGAAGGTTTTAGATAAATTTTTGGTTTATGAAGACGATCAATGAAATTTGTTCTAACGTCTATATAAACTGACAGGCCTTCAGATTTAAGCACCGTCGATGATCAAATGATTGCTAGCAAGATTGAATTTCACTGGATGCATGTGCTTAGAAAGTGGGCTCTGTATGCCAAACTTTGGATCTTGGGTAGGAGGGCTGATTGCAGGAAGCTACATTTAGAGCAGAAGCCTGCGAATCCAATTGTTAAATTTAGCACTTGAATGCCACGATCTCATTTTATTAATGTGGGTTAAGATCATAGTTTTTAAAGAATTCATGCTTTTTTAAAGGCAGATGATCACTGATATCTATCCCTTGTAGAATTTGCGGTAGGCCCTGTTCTGCGCTTCTGCTACAGTAACAATTAGTCCGAAACTCTTAAATGGTTAATTCTGCTTGGTCCTTAATTCTTTTGAGGATATTGATGATGGTTTATGATCTTGGAAGATACCCATTAGATTATAACAGACCGTATCGAAAGATCTGAGGACTAGACTCTTGATTACAGACTCTCAATTCAACCTTGTGATGGTAGTGCAGCTGGTTTCGTGTGAGATCCAAATGCTTATATAAAAGCCGAGATAAGTGGTTTAAATGACTTGCTCATTGTGTCATGTACCATGTTACCATGGGATACTTACAGTTAAATTATTTGGGGTCCATCCTAAATTTTTTGGGTTATGGGGTTTGGTAAGTACTTTTAAATCTTAAAAAGAAGTTATACAGAGTAAAGCTTTCTAAAATAACCAAAGTAATGGGCAGACAACTTAAAAACTGTGCTCAGAAAAATCTTTCACCTTGAAGCATCATCCATAAAAGGAGGGATAGCAACGCTAACACCATGAAGCCACTACAATTAGCATCTTTACGTCAAACCTTACCCATTCTAGAATTACCAATATTGAATCTTGTGTAGTAGCTTAAGTTTTCGCCCCTTTGAAAACGGACAGAATGAAACAACGAAAATTAAATAACTTCTGTGGAAAGAGAAACCCGTTGACCATTAAAAATATGGGCATTTCTCTACTTTCATATTAAAAAAATAAAAATTTAAGAATGCTAAAAGCCTCATATAGATTTTTTAATGCATAAATTTAGTTGCATACCAAATCATTAATCAACACTTTTAAAACACAATTTAAGAAACTGCAGCCTCGGGTGTCTTTTACATGGGTATGACAGCTTGGGAATAGTCAAAGTGGTAGAGTGAATTAAGGTCAATTTTAGTAAATTGGATCCTCACTTTCCCTTCTTGATCTTGGACTTCTCTTTTCAAGCCTCTATTCTATAATAAAAACCCTCATGAAAGTTATTAGTTGTATTACTATGCTTGTAGGATTTCAAAAAGTTAGCTTGAACCTATACAGATGAATCGAGTTGTTCTATCAGGGTAGATACATGTACTGCTAGGTACTCTTGTATTGAGTTAAAGACTTTAAACTATTATGTTCTAGGAATATATATTAGGAATAGTAAAAATGGAAGCTATAATATTTCACAAAAAATATGAAAACATTAAATTGCATGAATATTTAAGAAAAATATTTAAAAATGACAAAAGAAGGTATGACAATTTGATATCTAAATTTCAAAAATTTAAAATTTAGAAATACCAAATGAAACAAGTACTTTATCAATATGATAAAAGAAAACATAATAACTATTATATCAAAATTTTAAAATCTAGAACCCTATAGATATCATATTAAACTAGAGTTATAAAATAAAAAATATTTAAATATTTAAATGTAAAATCATAATATGAGAACTTATCTTAAGTTGAGTTCATGAAGATTCCATAGACATCAAGCATGGATGCCTCTAACATAAGATAACAAGTGCAAGAGTTCCTCAATGAAAAGGATCCTTGAAGAGCATATTTCTTCCAAATTACAATGGAATAAATAAATAGTATAGGAGAGAAAATTAGAATAGAAGAATCATTATGAATAAGAACAGTTAGAGTTTCTTGAAAAATTATTGAAAAGTTGAAATAGCACAGCTCTTCTCTCCCTCCATTCCTCCCCTTTCTTGTTATTTCATTACTCTATCTCCTACCCTTCTCTTTGTGTGTGTTTAAGTTTCCAACGTCCTTTTTGTTTTCTCTCTTCCTTTGACACCAGAAAAAATAAAACTAGTAAAACAATATAATGTAAAACACAAAATAGACAATGCAAACATAATTAGTAACTTACATGAATATCTAAAAAGTAAGATAAATCCTTAGTAAAAGATAATTAACAAAGGATTTTAAAAAAACCCGTATGTGTAAAAAAAGAAACATATGAGTGACAATTTGAAGAGAATAGTAATAGCCCATTTCACCTCCATATTCAACGCATTTCCTAGAAGCAAAGTAAGGTTTGGACCTCTAAAGTAATGGCAACATCTTGGGAATGAAGACCCTTGACTTTTGATGAGTGGCGAGGTACCCCTACACTCAACCATACGAATATGAGCGTTACACGCACGATCGGGTTGAACTCCGCAGACTAAGTGCCTACACGCCTTATGGAACACTTAAGGTTAATCGTTCGTTGTCTTCCCAGACTTGTATTTGTCATGGTTGTATGGTTAAGTAAGTCTGAGGTATGTGATTTTTATATCTTTTCTGTTTTATCTCCTATGCTAATGAGGTGAAGGGTGAAAAGACTAATTAACTAACTTTAACTAACTAACTAAGCTTGAATTAACCTAGCATCAGTATCCGTTCCCACTTACCGTTCACACCCTGAACCAATGCAACCTTTGGGCTTACCAAACACTATTCGTTGATGGGATTACCAAGTGTAACGCACGTGCTCGAAGCGGTCGTACTAGATGCACTTAATTAGGAGAGAAGGGTTGAGAGAGATTTAATGAACTAATAAAGCATTTAAATGATAAACAATAAATAACAATAAATAAAGTCCTATTTAGCTTAGTCCATGCACTACAAGGTTTATCCAAGAAGTTCGTCTTTATTTCCGTACACAAACTTGTGTTCAGGTACAATATTTGCTCAAATAAAGATCCGTTCACTTTGGAGCTTCTACTGCGGGCACATGGAAATTATTCTATCTCTGGAGAGGTAAAACTGCCAGAGTTTCACTACGGTCTAGGCCTAGATGGGAAACAATGGAGAGCCGCCTCTTATTTATAGACTTGGCGGCGCATCGCGATATCGCAGGGAACGACACGATATCGCGTGGGATGCAATATCGCATACGCAATATCGTGGCCCATGCGATATCGTGTCCCATCATACCCCCATGACTGAATAAAAACTCGTCCTCAAGTTTCTTACAAGATATTGGTAAGGTATGGGATTATTGATTGAAATGGAACTAATGGTGAATGGGATGACATGTGAACAGATTATCATTACAAGACATGACAAAATTGGTGTTCATGACAACAAGAGTGAACACCTTATACATTTGACATCAGGCCTTATTTGGCAGCTGAGAGAGAAGAGAGAAGAGAGAAGAGAGAGAATAAGTCTACTGCTACCAACGCCAAGATTGCAACTTTCGTTGTCTAGCCGTAAGTGCACCATCCATCTCGTTCCTTGCATAGCTACTTTAGCACCTATCCATTCCAAGTGTTCCCTTCAGATCTAATCCGTTGTTGCATGATTGTCATCTACACACACAACATAGTCTTATATTAGCAAGGGTAAATGAATTTCAATGCAATTGATATCTTGCTTCAATGAAAGGTCCATTGGCTAGGTTGTGGTATGGCTGATACAGGTCTGGAGATATAATATTGGTAATTACCGAAGGTGTAGGGGTTAGGAGAAAATCGAAAAAATTGGGTCAAGACCCCCATGACTAAGAGAAAACCTCTAGTAGCGATAGAATGGAGAAAGAAAAGGAACGAGAAAGATAGAGAAAAAGAGACAACTATAATGTTGATGAAATGGATGTCAAGATGGAAATGAACAAACAGAGTTGATTGCAAAAATGTTAAGGGAAAGAGTTTAACTCGTGCACCAAATAGGAATGCTAGTGGATCCTCCCCAAAGCAGGCTCATACCCTTAATGCCCTGACAAACCCACATTCAAAGAGTCCGTAGGCTCTAGGAATGTCATTTGGAAACAAGAGTTAAATTCTTAATCGCAAGAATTTACCAAAAAGAATATAATGCATCCACCAAGATATACACTAATGATACAACCGACAATGAGGTGAACAATGGGGGAAGAATGATGGAAAGAGGAGAATGGAATGGAATCTCAAAAATAAGGTGATGTACAGCCCCTTGTGTATTTTAATGATTAATGTGACTTAGTAGATCCCATTCCAAGTCCGGCCTCAAACCAACCACATTCAGTAACTTCGCATTTATGCATTCGGCCAATCTATCCTCTTGAAGTAACAAGAATGCATTCTCCAAAGAGCCACCACCATTCCAACGAAACAAAAGATGAGAAGATAGGAAGCGAGAAGGGCTTTAGTTAGAGGGAACATGTTTATTTTAGTTCCATAACCAGTGCTTGTAGCCCAAATATTTATTTTGTTTAAGGGGTGTGCTTTAAATTCCCACAGTGTGTTGTTTTTTTTTCTTTTTTTTGCATGAGAACCACACCATGCAAAGACTTTGTTATTTTTATTTACTTAGCTTCCTGATAAGTGGGTAACGGCGAAACAACAAGAAAACTTAAGAAGAAAACATCCAAGCACCCAAGAGAATAGCCAACAAAAATGCATCAAGTTCCCTTGAAGCCACACCCTTTTCAATCTTTGAGTCCTTCCTTAGTTTAAGAAATGCCCAGTCACCGATTCATTGAAAGTTCTTATTAATTTGAAGAAAGGGACTGTACAGTTCCCAAGCTAAGAGAGACCATAGAAATTTGTGGATGTATGGATGAAGTGGACTCATTGTCTGTCATATCAAAAGAACCATACCTTAGTATCAACATTATAGCTTAAAGGTAAAAACCAAACATTAGCGATCAATGGAAAATAGTTCATACCATCTCTGGAGCACTTATTAGGTGACAAACTTAACAAAATGGATAAGACACATACAAATAAAAGAAAAAGTACGAACGATGTTGTAAAAAAAAACAAGAAAAGTTAAAGAAATTTGTAAAACAAAAACTAAAAAGAACTAAGGGCCTCAATGATTAGCGTAGGTGGCCATCTCCCCCATGACTAAATGGAAAGGGAGAGATACGAAATAATGAGTGTGTTTGTCCACTATCAGAGGTGTAATTTGCACTGGTTGTTCTTGGTTCATGGAAAGGTTTTGTTTGTTGCACATTGATGAGTAATCTCTTGTCAGGGCTTTCAGGCTTGATATTTTCATGGCTCCCAAGGGAAAGGTTATATNTAAAGGACCTTATCTCTTGGTTGGTACCTAACCTTTCGAATTCTTGAGTCATGTNGCATTGCTGTACATGCATGGGGTTCCAATAAAGGACCTTATCTCCTGGTTGGTACCTAACCTTTCGAATTCTTGAGTCATGTCGTTGCTTGTTATGTGCCTTGTGTATCTTGTTTGATGACAGGGTAACCAATGGATTCTCGTCTAGCACGTTTAGAGATGCCAATCTTTGTTTTTGTGCTAGATAAAGGTCAAGGTGGAGGTCACATGCCATGGACAGTGTACGAAGCTGAGTTTGAATTGAAAGTTTTGGAAGTTTTCCGTACACCAACTC
>MNCI01038112.1:97933-113576 GCA_015680685.1 Gnetum montanum | reverse complement strand
TTCATCTAATTGTGTTAGTACGACTCCTAAGGCATAATTAGATGCATCGGTCATTATATGAAATGGTCTGGACCAGTCAGGGGCTTGTAGAATAGGGGATTCCACAAGCCTTTTTTTTAGAGTTTGGAATGCTCGTTCACATTTCTTGGTCCATTCGAAGGGTGCATCTTTTTTCGTTAATTCTACCAATAGTTTGGCAATTTTGGAGAAGTTCTCAATGAATCTCCTATAGTAGCCAGTGTGTCCAAGGAATGATCGAATATCTTTGATCGTTTCTGGTTGTCGAGTGATTCCTTGGATAACCTTAACTTTTTTCGAGTCTACCTCTATTCCTAATTGTGAAATCTTATGCCCCAGTACTATGCCCTCTTGAACCATCAAATGGCTTTTCTTCTAGTTGAGCTTTAGGTTGGTTTCAACGCATCATTTTAGCACTTTCTCTAACCGGTCTAGGGCTTGATCAAAGCTTGTCCCATAAGTGGAGAATTCATCCATAAAGACTTCCACTCCATTTCCTATTTGTTGTTGAAATATGCTTAGTACTAAACATTGGAATGTGGCAAGGGCATTGCACAAGCCAAATGGAATTTGCTTATATGCAAATGTTCCCCAAGGACTGGTGAACGTTGTTTTGGCTTGGTCTTCTGGTGCTATTCATATTTGATTATATCCACTATACCCATCTAGAAAACTATAATAGCGATGCCCCGCTATAGTGTCCAAGATTTGGTCGACGAACAGCAACGGAAAATGATCTTTGAATGCTGCCATGTTCAGTAGCCTAAAATCTATACATGCCCTCCATTTGCCTTCCTTCTTAGGCACAATTACTAGAGGACTAACCCATTCACTATCAGCAATGGGATATATGAACCCAGCCTTGAGGAGCTATTCTATCTCTTCTTTTACTACTTGTTTGAACTTCGGGTTCAATCGCCTCTATGGTTGTTTTCAAGGTTTCATGGAGGGGTTCATGTAAATCCTATGTTGGCATATCCTAGGGTCTATTCCAGTTAACTCGGGATATGACCAAGCAAAGGCTTTTGACCATTTATTTATTACTTTCAATAGGCTTTCTTTTTGCTTGGGGACAAGTTTTGCATTGATAATTACTGATTTTCCGTTTTCAAGGGTCATGTATTCCAAATTGGTGGGCAATGGTTTTAGATCTAGGGGCTCTTGTCTAAATTCCTCAGGAATCTCCAACTTCTCCCAGTTAATGTTTTCAAAGTTAAGGGTTGGAAGATGATAACAAACTTTCTCTAGTGTGTCTATGCTTTTAACGTAAGCACTAGTATTCCCTCAGTTAGTTCCATGCATGTTATCGAGTTGCTTTCTTGATCAGTTATCAGCCATTGGATGTCTTCCTGTCGTGTGGCTATTGCATATAGACACTTTTGTATGTCAATGTCTTGTGCACACTGGTTGCATGCAGGCAATGTTAAACTTCACATCACCCATGATTTCTACACGCAATGGCACCCTGTGTCACTATATGTGATGCATGGAACTTTCTTCTTCTTAATCTTTCCAAAAGTATTTTTCTTGGATATTTCTAGAAAAAGATTGCGAATTCCTAGGCGTGCATCTATTGTACTCAGCCATGCCCTTCCCATTATTATCAGGAAGTTCCCTTTGTCATTGTTTATTTGGATCACCAGGAAATCAGCTGGGTATGACCAACCACCCACGGTGGTAACAATGTCCTCAACCTGTCCTAAAGGAACAGTGATGGACTGGTTGGCCAGCTCTAAGCGAATATTGCTCTTCTTGAGTGGAGGCAAGTTCCAGGTTTTATACAATTCTTGTGAGATTAAGTTGACTCTGGAACCTGAATCAAGAAGAACCTTATGAGGTTCATTCCCAACGACTTGGAGATAAATTAGGGGGCTTCTAGGATTAGAGAATTTCTTGGGAAGGTGGCCTACCTTAATCCAGTTAGTAACATTATGTGTTAACATAACCGTATGCATTGGGCGCAATTTTTGATTTGAAGGGGGTCCTGAAACCTTATTTGGTACGGAGGTGTTTAGATGTTCAACCACTTGTGAGGGTGAGGGCTTAGTTGGATTGTTGGTTCTGAAGAAATGTCTTTTTAGCATAAGATTGTCAGGACCAACTGAGAATTAAGGATTGGAAGCCCTCGTGATATTGGGTTGTTGCGGTTGAGTGAGAAATACCCTTGGCATTGTTGGAGTGGTTGGTGGTGGAGCTATTGGCATAAGAGATGCAGATGGATTTGGAGGATGGTATACATGTGGAGTGTCCCTTCCAGGAGAGGGAGTCTAAAAATATTTCAAAACTAGGTAGTGAGGTCGTGGGGTTGCATGACCCATAGAGTCACTTGGAAAAATTGATTGTTGCATGTAGTATCCATATGGGTCTGGTTTCTCGTAAGGGTATTGTTGTCTTGGTGGTGGCATCCCCCATGACTGTGGGTGTTACCACTACTGATGTTGCTCGATAGGTTGTGGTGGAGTTCCACTTGGATAATATGTTAACATTTGGTGGAACTGCCTCGGGTTACCTTGGGGATAAGGTAGCCTTTGAGGTGCTTGTCATCTGTTAAGTCTTGGGTTGAGTGCATACACCTCGGACTCTTGCAGATGCAAGATTATTGGGCAGCATCCCTTGGGATGGTCATATTGGTAGATCTCACATCCATTGTCATTGTCTATATCCGAATCCACAACCTCATCGGTGATAGTCATTTTCCCTTACCCTTGTCACGTGCATGGTCTGAATCTCTCCACTTTTTCTTATTATGGTCACTACTTTGTTCCTCCTTAAAATCCTCTACAATTTTTAGGATAGTTTCAATTTTACTGTCTAAGGAGCTCCATATTTCATCTACCTTAGCCAATACTTCTGTTGTTAGCTTTTGGAGCAGCAAGGTTTTTCTATTCACCAACTCCTCGAGTGGTGACTCATCCTCTTCATCGTAGAATCTCACTCCCCTCTTTCAGAGGGAGGGATCACGGTTATATTCTTCTATGCTTTCTATTTTCTGTAGCTCACCTTCTTATTTGGCTACTTGCTCCAACAATCTATGAACTTCATGGGATCTAAGTTCAGATAATCTCCCTTGGGCATATGTCCCAAGGGTTCTCCTAGTTTTGTGTCTTAGCCCATCTATGAGGTGGCAGAGTTGATCCTGTTGTGCATAACCATGGCCCGGGCAATGATGTAATAGTGCATAATATCGGCCCATGGTAGCATCCAAGGGTTCATGAGTACCTTTTTTCCATCCTTGGATCTACTTACGCAACTCTAGAGTATGTTTGGTATTTATCGTTGAATAATTCCAGCATTGTACTCCATCGTATAATGGTTTCCGGCTCTAAGGACTGGTACCAACTCTCTGCTTCTTTTATGAGTGTCCTAGGAAAAAAATTTAGTTTCTGCCACTCATTCTCAATATTTTGCAAGGCTTAGGCATCATGGAATTCCTTTAAGTGATTCTACAGATCAGCGTTGTATCCCCCTTCGAAGCGTGGTATATTATTCATATATAGTCATTTGATCCGGCTATCTTTCTGATGCCTTGTAGGTATCCTAACTGCCTCCGTGATATCTAACATACTTTGGATTGCTAGTAGGGGTTCATCATGATCATATCTCTTATGAAGTCTATGATGCCTACGTGGTTCCCTACTTTTCCTTCTTTCATGCCTTGATTCTCCCGAATGCCCTCGTCCTTGCTCTCGACTCTCTCATCGAGGGTTCTCATTATGCCTTCCCTTATCCTCACCATTGTGCTCTTTATGACTGCACCCCGATGTGGAAGGAGAGGATGAATGATGTGATGAAGGGGAAGAAGAAGGAGAACCATCACCATGATGATGTTTCTTACCTTCTCTTCAGTGGCTACGGCCTCGATCGTGATGATGATTCGAATGCCAGTCCTTGTCATGTGTTTTTGTTCCCTCGGTGAACACTTGGTGTTCATGGGTATCAGAACCAGGGTTATGGATCGTGAAGTGTAAGTTTTGATACCCCACCTCCTCACCATTGTTAGGAGGGGGAACATCTTTTGATAGAGAACCTGTTATAACTGGTTCACCATCTCTAATTTCACTTAGGACGTGCGGGACCCCTTTGCCCTTCATCGATGTATGGTAACTCTCCTGCCGCGAGTCCCTTAGACATTGCGCTATTGTGGGATGGTAATCCCTTATTTCATAACCTTCTGCAATGTATTCAACATATAATTTCGTCATGCCTATCTATGCAAGAGCATGGAGGAGCATGTTGGGGACTGCATGATCTAGAGGTAACACCATGTTACCCTGCAAATCACGCCAACACAGTTGTTCTTCATGATGGAGGATAAAAGTAAAATTGGACATATACTCATTGTGATGAGTATATACCACCCGATACTCTTGAGGAACTGGCAAATTTTGGTTATGTGTGTTAGACTGCCGATGGTCTCTTGTGTGATCCATAGGTGGTGAAGTGCTTTTGTTCGAAGAAGAAGACATTCTTTCTTATTCAGTGTGCTATTTTTTGTTATGTTATTTTTCCTATGATTAATCCTAAGGGTTCATTTAAGCTCCCAATGATGTGGATGATTTCCTATGTTCTACTTAGCACACAAACAACTTAGTCCCTGGCAACGGTGCCAATGATGAGTGACGAGGTACCCCTACACTCAACCATGCGAATACGAGCGTTACACACTCGATCCGGTCAAACTCCTCAGACTAAGTGCCNCAAGTCTATAAATAAGAGGCAGCTCTCCGTTATTTCCCATCTAGGCCTAGACCGTAGTAAAACTCTGGCAGTTTGACCTCTCCAAAGATAGAATAATTTCCATGTGCCCGCAATAGGAGCTCCAAAGTGAACGGATCTTTATTCGAGCAAATATTGTACTTGAACACAAGTTTGTGTACGGAAATAAAGATGAACTTCTTGGATAAACCTTACAGTGCATGGACTAAGCTAAATAGGACTTTATTTATTGTTATTTATTGTTTATCATTTAAATGCATTTAAATGATAAACAATAAATAACAATAAATAAAGTCCTATTTAGCTTAGTCCATGCACTGTAAGGTTTATCCAAGAAGTTCATCTTTATTTCTGTACACAAACTTGTGTTCAAGTACAATATTTGCTCGAATAAAGATCCGTTCACTTTGGAGCTCCTATTGCGGGCACATGGAAATTATTCTATCTTTGGAGAGGTAAAACTGCCAGAGTTTTACTACGGTCTAGGCCTAGATGGGAAATAACGGAGAGCTGCCTCTTATTTATAGACTTGGCGGTGCACCGCGATATCACGTACGTGATATCACATGGGATGCGATATCGCGTACGCGATATCGCGGCCCATGCAATATCGCATCCCATCAACTTTACAATGCTTCAAATTCTCTGTAATTTTCTTTCTTTTGATTTTCCATTACTATTGGAGCATTTCTTTTTGGATTTTGATGCAGATTTTACAAGGTATATATTTGTAGTTTTGCTAGCATTTCAACTCTGATGAGTGGTGAGGTACCCCTACACTCAACCATATGAATACAAGCGTCTCACACGCGATCCGGTTGAACTCCAAGGACTAAGTTCTTATGCACCCTAATGGAACACTTAAGGTTAATCAATCACTATCTTCCCAAGCTTACTTGTATTGTCATAGTTGTATGGTTAAGTAAGCTTGAGGCATGTGATTTTTATGTCTTTTATATTTTTAATCTCCTATGCTAAGAGGGAAGGGTGAAGAGAAATAAATGACTAACTTTCGCTAACTATTCACTAACTAAGTTCTAATTGTCCTAGCACTAGTATCCATTCTCACTTGTCGTACACACCTTGAACCAGTGCAACGCTACTGGAATTACCAAATGCTACTCGTTACTGGGTTACCAAGCATTACACACGTGCTCAAAGGGGTCGTACTGAATGCACTTAACTAGGAGAGTTAAGGGTTGAGAGAGATTAATTATCTAAGAAAGCATTTAAGTGTTTAACAATAATTAAGTCCTATTTAGCTTAGTCCACATGCTGCAAGGTTTATCTAAAAGTTTGTCTTTATTGCCGTACACAAATGTGTGCTCAGGCACAATTTTCTTGAATAAAGATCCATTCACTTTGAGACTCCTATTGTGGGCACATGGAAATTATTCTAACTCTGGAATGGTAAAACTGCTATAGTTTGGCTAAGGGTCTAGATTTAGGTGATTGAACAAGGGAAAGCCGCCTCTTATTTATAGAACTTGTGGCAGGCCGCGATATCGCTTATGCAATATCGCAGCTCATCATACCTCCATGACTGAATGAAAACTCATCCTCGAGTTCCTTACAAAATATTGGGAAGGTATGGGATTATTGACTTGAATGATACTAATGGTGAATGGGGTGACATGTGAACGGATCATCATTATAATACATGACAAAATTGGTGTTCATGACAACAAGGGTGAACACTATGCACATTTGACATCCAGCCTTATTTGGCAGCTGAGAGAGAGAGAGAGAGAGAAGGAGAAGGAGTCTATTGCTACCAATGCCAAGATTGCGCCTTTTGTTGTCCATCCATAAACGTGTCATCAATCTTGTTCCTTGCATAATTGCTTCAGCACCGATCCATTCCAAGTGTTCCCTCTAAATCCAATCCGTTATTGTATGATTGCCATTTGCACACACAACACAGTCTTATATTAGCAAGGGTAAATGAATCACAATGCAGTTGATACCTTGCCTCAGTGTAAGGTTCATTGGCTAAGTTGTGATATGGCTGATGTAGATTCTAGAGATATAACACTAGTGACTACCGAAGGTGTAGGGGTTAGGAGAAAATTGAAAAAATTGGGCCAAGACCCCCATGACTGAGAGCGAACCTCCAGTAGCAAGAGAATGGAAAAAAATAAGGGATAAGAAAGATGGATAAAAAGAGACAACTATAACATCGATGAAATGGATGTTAGAGATGGAAATGAACAAAATAGAAATTGATTGCAAAAATTTTTAAGGAAATGAAATTAACTGATGCACCAAATAGGAATGTCAGTGGGTCCTCCCCAAAGTAGGCTCATGCCCTTAATGCCCTGACATTCCCACATTCAAAGAGTCCATAGGCTTTGGAAATGTCATTTGGAAGCAAGAGCTAAAATATTAACCACAAGAGTTTACCAAAAAGAAAACAATGCATCAACCAAAATATAGACGACTGATACAACCGGCAATGAGGTGAACAATGGAGGAAGAACGATGGAAAGAAGAGAATGGAATGGAGTCTTAAGAACAAGGTGGTGTACAACCACTTATGTGTTAATGGTTAATGTGACTTAGTAGATCTCATTCCAAATCTAGCCTCAAACAAACCACGTCCAATGACTTCACATTAATACATTTAGCCAATCCATCCACCTGAAGTAACAAGAATGCCTCCATTAAAGAGTCACCACCATTTTAACGAAATGAGAGAGGAGAAAGTAGGAAGTGAGAAAGGGTCTTAGTTAGAGGGAACATGTTTGTTTAATTCCATAACCAGTGCTTGTAGCCCATATGATTATTTTTTCTAAGGGGTGTGCTTCGAATTCTCATTGTGTTTTTCTTATGCATTTTTGCGTGAGAACCACACCATGCAAAGACTTATTATTTTTATTTGCTCAGCTTCCCAATAATAGGGCAACATCGGAATGGTAAGAAAAAATCAAGAAGAAAACATCCAAGAACCCAAGAGAATGGTCAACACAAATGCATCAAGTCCCCTTAAAGTCACACCCTTTTCAATCCTTGAGTCCTTCCTTAGTTTAAGAAATGCCCAGTCACTGATTCATTGATAGTTCTATTATTATTTTGAAGAAAGGGACTGTACAATTCCAAGCCAAGAGTGACCATAGAAATTTATGGATGCATGGATGATGTGGACTCATTGCCTGTTATGTCAAAAGAACCATACCTTAGTATCAACATTGTAACTTAAAGGTAAAAATCAAAAATCNCCATTCTAGATTCATGGTAAGGGTTGATCCGTTGCACACTGAATAGTATTCTTTTATCGGAGCGTGTGTTTGAAGTTTTTGGAAATTTCCAACTTCCCCTAATTGATGGTTTCAAGTTAAGGGTTGGAAGTTGGTGACACTCATGCTCCAGTGTATCTATGCTTTCGACGTGGGTGAATTCCATGCACATTGGTGAGTTGCTCTTTTGACCAGATGTCAACCACTAGGTGTCTCCTTGTTGTGTGGTTGCTATATATAGGCACTTTTGTATGTTAGCTTCTTGGGCACATTGGTTGCATATAGGCAATGTTGAACATTCCTGTACACCATCACCCTCTGTATCACTATATGTGATGCATAGAACTTTCTTCTTCTTGATCTTCCCAAAAGCGTTTTCCTTAGATGTTTCTAGGGAAAGATTGCAGATTCCTAGGCATGCGTTTATGGTACTTAGCCATGCCCTCCCCATTATTATTGGGAAGTCCCCTTTATTATTGTTTACTTCTATCATTAGGAAATCAGCTGGGTATGACCACCCACACACAGTGGTAACGATGTCCTCCACTAGTCCCAAGGGAATAGTGATGGACTGGTCAACCATCTCTAAGAGAATATTGCTCTTCTTTAGTGGAGGCAGGTTCCAGGCTTTATACATATCTTGTGATATTAAGTTAACTCCAGAACCTGAGTCTAGAAGAGCTTTATGAGGTTCATTCCCAACAACTTGGAGATATATTAAAGGGCTTCTAGGGTTAGAGAATTTCCTGGGAAGGTGGCCCATCTTAATCCAGTCAGTAATGGCATGTGTTAACATAACCATGTGTGTTGAGCTCTTTTTTTGGTTTGAAGGGAGCTCTGAAGTTTTATTTGATGGAGGAGTGTGCAGAGGCTCAACCGCTTGTGGTTGTGAGAGCTTGTTTGGACTGTTGGTTTTGAAGAAAGGTCTTCTCTTTGTACGGCTGTCAGAACCAACAGTAGGTTGAAGGTTCATAGCTCTCATAGCATTATGTTACTGTGGTTGAGTGGGAGTTCCCCTTGTATCGCTGGAGTGGGTGGTAGTGGAGCTATCGGTGTGAGAGCTGCGGACGAGTTCAGAGGATGGTATGTTTGTGGGTTGTCTCTTTCAGGAGAAGGAGTCCTATAATACTCCAAAGCTTGGTAGTGACATTGTAGAGTTATGTGACCAACAGATTCACTTGGAGAGACTGGCTATTGCATGTAATAGCCATATGGATCTGTTTTCCAGTAAGGGTATTGTTGCCTGGGCGGTGGCATCCCCCATGACTATGGGTATTTCCACTACTAGTGTTGCTCGATAGGTTGTGGCAGATTTCCACTTGGATAATACGTTAAGGATTGGTGGAACTTCCTTGGGTTACGTTAGGGATAAGGTAACCTTCGGTGTGCTTGCTGTTTGTTAAGTCGTGGGTTAAGTGCATACACCCCAAACTCTTGCAGATGTGAGATTACTGGGCAACATCCCCCAGGATGGTCATACTGACATATCTCACATCCATCATCATTGTCCAAATTAGAATCCACAACCTCTTTGGTGATAACCATTTTACCCTTACCTTTGTTACGTGCATGGTCCAGATCCCTCATTTTCTTTTTATCATAGTCACTACTTTGCCCCATAGACTCCTCTACGATTTTAAGGACAGTTTCAAATCTACTATCTAAAGAGTCCCACATTTGATCTACCTTTTCCAACACTTCTGTTGTTAGTTTTTGAAGTGGAAAGGTTTTTCTATTCACCATCTCCTCGAGTGGTGACTCTTCCTCCTCCTCACAGAATCTCACTCCTCTTTTTCGAAGGGAAGGATCGTGGTTGTACTCTTCCGCACTTTCTCTCTTACATAGCTCTCCTTCTTCCTTAGCTACTTGCTCCAACAATATATGAACTTGATGGTACCTAAGCTCTGATAATCTCTCTTGGGCATATGTTCCAAGGGTTCTCTTGGTTTCATGCCTAAGCCCATCTACGAGATGGCGTAGTTGATCTCGTTGTGCATAACCATGGCCTGGGAAACAATGTAACAATGCATAATATCAGCCCATGGCAGCATCCAAGGGTTCATGACTTCCTTTTTTCCATCCTTGGATTTGCTTTCATAGCTTGGATACCCGGGAGTAAATTTCATATTTATCATTAAACAATTCTAGCATCATACTCCACCTTCGAATGGATTTCGGTTCTAAGGACCGGTACCAGCTTTCCGCTTCTTTTATCAGTGTCTTTGGGAATAACTTTAATTTTTGCCACTCATTCTCAATGTTCTACAAGGCACATGCATCGTGAAATGCCTATAAGTGGTTCTAAGGATCAACATTGTATCCCCCCTCAAATCGTGGGCTATTATTCATGTCTAGTCTCTTGATCCTGCTATCTTTTTGGTGCCTTGTGGGTATTCTTACAGCCTCCGTGATGTCTAACATGCTTTGGGTTGCAAGTAGGGGTTCTTCATGGTCATTTTGTTCCTAGCATCTATGATGTCTACGCAGTTCCCTACTTTCCCTTCTATGGCGTGATTCTCTAGAATGCTCTCGTCCTCGTTCTCAACTCTCTCATCGAGGTTTCTCACTATGTTTACCCTTATCCTCACGGTTAGGTTCTTTATGACTGTGTCCTACAGAAGGAGAGGGTGAATGTGACGATGAAGGTGAAGAGGAAGGAGAACCATTTCCATGAAAATGTTTCCTACCTTCTCTTCGGTGGTCTCAATGTAGATCGTGATTACAATTAGAATTCTCGCCCTTATCATGTGTTTGTGTTCCCTCATTGAACACTTGGTGTTCATGGGGATCAGAACCAGGATTGTGAATCGTAGAGTGAAGGTTCTAATACACCACCTCCTCGCCATCGTTAGGAGGGGGAACATCATTTGATGGGGAACCTGTTGGAATTAGTCCACCATCTCCAATTTCACTTAAAACGTGTGGGACGTTATGGGGTCCTTTTCCCTTCAACGATGTATAGTATCTCTCTTGCTGCAAGTCCCTTTGATGTTGCGCTTCTGTAGGTTGGTAGTCCCTTGTATCATAATCACACGCAACATATTCCGCGTATAACTATGACATGCCTATTCGTGCGAGAGCACAAAGGAGCATGTTAGGGATTGCTCGGTTTGGGGGCAACATTATGTTACCCTCCAAGTCTCTCCAACGCAGTTGTTCATCTTGATGGAGGATAAAAGTAAAGTCGAGTATATACCACACGGAATTGTTGAGGAACTGGCAGATCTTGGTTACATGTGTTGTGCTGCCGACTATCGGTGAAGTGCTTTTGTGCAAAGAAGAAGACATTGTTGTCTTGTTCGGTGTGCTATTTACCGTTGTTTAATTTTTCTTTTGATCAACCCTAAGGATTTGTTCTAGCTTTCCAACGATGTGGATGATTTCCTATGTTCTATGTAGCGCACAAACAACTAAGTCCCCGACAACGGTGCCAATGATGAGTGAAGAGGTACCCCTACACTCAACCATACGAATACGAGCGTCTCACGTGCGATCCGGTCGAACTCCAAGGACTAAGTGCTTACGCGCCCTAATGGAACACTTAAGGTTAATCAATCGATGTCTTCCTAAGCTTACTTGTATTGTCACAGTTGTATTGTTAAGTAAGTTTGAGGCATGTGATTTTTATGTCTTTTATCTTTTTAACCTCCTATGCTAAGAGGGAAGGGTGAAGAGAACAAAATGACTAACTTTTGCTAACTATTCACTAACTAAGTTCTAATCGTCCTAGCACCAGTATCTGTTCCCACTTGTCGTACACACCCTGAACCAGTGCAACGCTACAGGGATCACCAAACGCTGCTCGTTACTGGGTTACCAAGCATTACACACGTGCTCGAAGTGGTCGTACTGAATNAGGTACAATTTGCTCGAATAAAGATCCATTCACTTTGAGACTCCTACTGCGGGCACATGGAAATTATTCTAACTCTGGAATGGTAAAACTGCTATAGTTTGGCTAAGGGTCTAGATCTAGATGATTGAACAAGGGAAAACTTCCTCTTATTTATAGAACTTGTGGCGGGCTGCAATATCCCGTACACGATATTGCGGCTCATCAAACTTGCAAGGGAAAACGTTTTTGCAAAAGAACTTATGTAGTTTGTTTGTAGATTGGGACACATTATTGCTATCTATCCCAATAACTACTCATGTCAGTGAAGGTGGGCAAGGGCTAGAGAGATGGTTACCATAGATGAAAAATGAGGCAAGGTTAAAGAGCTGGTTGAACATGGTAGGCAATGTACTAGACAACAAGTTGCTCTAAAAATCAATGTCCACAATCTTGTAGCGAGAGGGGGCTGGAAGCTTTGGGTGATGGAATCACCAACACTGAACTATTTGGAAAATCTTGTAGCGAAGAAGGGGCAAATGTTTTTAGAAAATACCAACGCTAGCTTTGAAATTCTCAGCAATTGTTGTGAAATTTTCAAAACCCAAACACACTTGCAACATCAATGACGGGTTTTGGTTATAGGGGAATGAGTGGCAGCGTTGGTTTTACAATCAAAAAGATGTTAACATAATGTGCAAATGAAATTTTAAAGATTTTTTGTCTTTAGAGCCTGCTATTTTTTTCGATTTCGGTATTTAACGTGGTGGTGCAGAAAATACATTTTTTCCATTTTTCCATCGGGTTGCTAGTTAGAACAGCAAAAACTTAGTCAAAGTGGAAATGACAATATCTTTATCAAAAAACAAAGAAACTTTAAAGTTATCAATTATCATTATAAAGGATATTATTATAAATGTTTAGGTTGTTAAAATATTATTTTGGTTTGAATTATTTCAATAATATCACTATTTACATACTAAATAATATATACCGGTAAACATAAATTGGTAGAAATAACTTTTTTTATATTTTGTATATGTTGATGAAGGAATACATTACACAATTGCTGCAACAAACATTACAGAGGTGTAAAATAGAATTAAGAAAAAGGTAAAATATAGTAATAAGTGTGAACTCAATGTGCCTAATCTTCCTACTGAACAAAATGATTTTTCTTTGCAATTCTACTATGGAGATATTTAGCATCTGAAATCTTTCTATATCTTTGCATAGAGAAAGGAGGATGAATCTTCAAAGAGTCAATAGTCTTGATTCTAGATAATGCGTCAAACGTTAGATCCATGCCACCACAATGGTAAGGAATAACACTAGATAATGGTGATCCTCATCATGTCCCAATTGTACCTATGGTTCAAGGAGCATCCTGTCAATTACCATTGCGATGGCGTGGGCCATGACTATTCATAAATCTTAAATAGATAAGGCTACTATTGATTCTTATCTTAAGAAATAAGATAAGGCTACTATTGATTCTTATCTAGTGTTATTCCTTAAGATTTATGAATAGTCATGGCCCATGCGATTGCAATGGTAATTGACGGGATGCTCCTTGAACCAAAGGTACAATTGGGACATGATGAGGATCACCATTATCAAAGGGACATCTGTTGTAGGAGTCAAAATCAACAACAACGTATGATGGTAATGCAAGTGGCTATTTACTAAGATGATACATAATACTGTGAATTGTGCCAAGTGCACCATTCACCAATCCTACTTCAAGCCAAAGGTTAATTATGAGTGTAACCCTTGCACCTTAACATATAAGCAGAGATTGCTCAATATCATTGCCATCATCATTTGAGATTCTGAATCCATAGGGATCTCTATCTACACACACAACAATGGGTTTGTGCATCTTTTGCAATATCTTCTTATCATGTGATTGGACTTTATCCTTCGTATTATACAAAATGCATTGATTCTTCAAAATCGTCTAATCCACTCGAAGTGGATGGAAGATTCATTCGAGCAACCAAGAAATTATAGTCTTCATTAAGGCTTTTTTCTTCTTTAATCTACATTAATACTTCCTTGAATCTTTGTTGTTAATTCCAAACTAATGATATACTACATTTAAAACAACAAAGGTATCAAATGATTGCCAAACCCCTACAATATTTGAATTCATGGATGCATGAGGCACAACATCAAGTACAAGAGGAAGCTAATCCAAATCACCTATCAATATAATTAATCTTCCTCCAAAAAATTCATTATGATGCTTGGGAAAAAGTTTTCTTAGTTGTCTATCAATGCTCAGTAACAATCTTCCTTTCACAAAACTCATTTCATCAATTATTATATATCTAACCTGGGAAAGTCGATGTTTTATACTTATCTTTATAGAGGAAGAGAGTTCTTTGTATGCACCTATTCTAATGTTCAAATTGGAATTAATGGTTGTTGCATTAATGTTAAATGTAGTAGCTCTTGTGGGTGCCATGACAAGTAAAGCATTAGTTTTTCATGGTAGTATTTTATGAAAGCATTACAAAGTGCACCTATAAGAAATGACTTTCCCGTACTAGCTATTCCTTGGTAATCATTCATAAAGGGGAAACAACTTCATCCATAGACTCTACAAACATCATGTGCTCTACAATTTTATTGTAGCATTTCTTTTGCTTAGCACCCAGCTTATTAGAATTGTAGGCACCATAGTCATGGTTAATGATAATTATGGATTAAGATGATTTATTGTTAACAATAAAACTTGTAGAGAACTTTACAACATCATCTCTTAGATATTGCAACATTTAGTCATGCATCCTATCAACATCTAGTAGGCCAAGCATCTCCAATTCTGTTATTTGAAAATGACCTGTTGATAAGAGATCATGGTTTAGGATTTCAAAATCATATTCTTCATGATCCTACATCTAGAGAGTTACATCTACAAATTATCTTTCTTCCTTCGAAGCTTGCTAGAATTCTTCTTCAATATTAATCTCTAATGCTAAATACAGATGTTGAACGAACAAACACTTCATTTCAATTTCCTCATAATTAGAACCAATATTTTACTTCACATCTCTAAATGGATAATGCAACAACAACATGGCCCAATAGTATTCAATCCATTTTGTTCCCCTTATTTTGGTGGAATGAGAAACTTAGGATAATATCTCACAATAGCATTTGGCTTTGGGTGATGCAAATTCCAATTTGGATTGTTCTTATTCTTCACGTTGCAATTGTACTCTATAAAAGCATGCAGCAATTATACATCCTTCATTGGAAGTAGACATTTTTTATACATATTAATAAGAGTTATGTAGTTTTCACCTTCATTAGTATCCTCTAAATTAATTAGAACTTTTTTGTACACCTCCCGAAAAACATTGAGTGTGTGAAAAACATGAATGTAGTCTACCAAAGAAAGCTCATACAACATGTGATACACCTCAATAGCACCAATGTCTCTATATATAGTAGCATCCATCATGAGGCTTCTAAAGATTGATAAAGCATCCTCATGAGGATTCCTTGACCTTGAAATTTGTAGTAACCTATCATGAAAAGATTAGGATTTCTTCTCTAATTTAGTTGCATATTTTGCGATATATTTTATGATAATATATCGTGACATTACTAGCTAAAAATCTGTATATGCCCTCCATGTTTAAAGCATACATTAATTCTTGAATAATTTCTTCAAGGAACATAAGTAATCTCATTATTATTTTTCAGATCTCTCTGAAGAGTTGATTCTAAAGATAATGATCAAGGAAAGCTTAACTGCTAATAAAAATGAATGCAATGATGAGAAATAAGTAAGTGATGAGTGGCTAGGTACCCCTACACTCAACCATAC
>MNCI01038112.1:83396-97900 GCA_015680685.1 Gnetum montanum | reverse complement strand
CCCCGTATACTAAGCCCGCTGCATATACTAGGCCTCGTATACTTGGCCCCGTATACTAGGCCCCATATATGTAGCCCCATTTACGCAACGTCTATTCTAGCCTATAAATAAGTGGCCCTCCGCCACACCTAGGTATCTTTTAGGTTAATTGTAAAGAAGTTTTTGCAGTTTGTTTCCATAGGAGTTGGATTATTTTCGCAAGTGCATGCCTGCAGTGTGATGCTTGTAATTGTAAGGCANTTGCCGATCATGTGCATGTCCAAGTACGTCACACTCGAATATTGCCTTACAATTACAAGCATCACACTGCAGGCATGCACTTGCGAAAATAATCTAACTCCTATGGAAACAAACTGCAAAAACTTCTTTACAATTAACCTAAAAGATACCTAGGTGTGGCGGAGGGCCACTTATTTATAGGCTAGAATAGACGTTGCGTAAATGGGGCTACATATATGGGGCCTAGTATACGGGGCCAAGTATACGAGGCCTAGTATATGCAGCGGGCTTAGTATACGGGGCCAAGTATACGAGGCCTAGTATACGTAGTCCCTGAAAACCATGATTCATTAGTAAGGAAATGACAATTCGATTAGACTATGGTATCTACAAACTTCTCTACCATTACATTTTCTTAAGCATGCGCTAGGTTTGCAGACAATATGTCTTTGAATAGCATTAAACAAATCAACATAATCAATTTCCAGATCAATACATTGTAGTTGTTTAGCAATTAACTCACATGGATGACGCAACATATTTACATGTAAAGCCTAAGTGGAAAGACAAATTGAAAGATATAACAACAGAAAAATCAATATTTTCATATTCCAAGCAATATTAGCAAAAAATTGTGAAAAGAACATACAAGATAAATGAGAACTTACATTATTTGAATGTCCATTAGTTGTAAATCTTGGATTCCATGCATTTGTAATTGAATAAAAAAATTACTTTACCCTATGCATGACACGTGGATCATTATGGTCGAGTTCATCTACCTTTGGAGCATTTTCTATCCACAGGAAACCATGCACATGTGGAGATCTATGATGTTGCCACTGATATCGTGTCCAGAATTCAATAACATGGAATTTATTCATCAAAATTATTTTAAGAAAGGCAATGTGACGATGATGCACAAACTTTGCAACTATATGTGGATTTTCTATGATTTTACTTTGCCTTCAACATTTCAATTTTGATGAGTTTTTAGGTGGATCTTCTTCCATTAGATAATGCAACTTAGACCAATAGAGATATGCTACACTCAGAGGAAAATAAATAATAGGTGTTCCCAATTGATTCACCATGTTAGTAAGCTCTATTTTGCATTTTGTCCAATAAGATGATGTACCAAGAATGGAGGTACCATATCGCATCAAAGTATCAACAATGACATGTGATGAAGCATTATGCAATTGCTTTCTTAGTTCCTCAATAGTTATGGGTGCATCAACAATATTTTTTTTTTTTAAAAAAATACAAAGGTAGATTCCATTGCTGGGCTCCTTCTAATGACATTATAGATATAATACCTAAAAATAAATCACACATTACTTCAATGTTTTTTTTTTAAAAAATACCATGAATAATGAAAATAACAAAGATTTAAAGAAATAATATTTACCCGAAACACTTATAGTGTCCAAATCTACCATCTTTGTAGCGAATAAGATGTTTTGCATAATTATGTAATTTGACATCTTTAGCTATTCGTTCAAGAAAATCACATTTTCCTTCAGGAAAAAGGCTTAAAAACACCATCGTCAATAACCCCATCATGTTAAACTCATTAATAGGAGAATCAAACATGGAAGGCCAGTAAGCAACATTTGAATCCTGCAATGATGGATTATGCATCCATGCTCTTATCCAATCAATTTCATTTTTTACAATTTTAGGACATTGTGTAACTAACGATGTATGACTAATAATGTTTTCTTCATTTGTTTGAAGTAATGGACATATCGATCTCGACATGCTGATAGTATGGATCATTTTCCTTCTTAAAAAGCAAGGCTTCATAAACCCATCTCTTATTAACAATGAAATTATACTCGGTGCCCATTTGATTTGCTCTTCTCAATATCAAGAAAAAGATATCTTTAGTTCTAAGAGGAAGTCTCTTATAAATCTATGTGACATCATAAGAAAAGATAATTGTGTGATCTTTATACTTGAAATATTCACCAACTGCATGTGTAACTTGCAATATGAGATTGATTTTTGCAATTAACATTTTTTCAACCTCAGTTAAACAAACTAGGACAAGTGGTTGGATTCCTAGATTTATGTTATTTTTAGTAGAAAATTATTTGATCTCACAACCAAAACTGTCAAAAATATTTTGTTTCTTTTCATTAATACACCTATTGCATGTCGGTCCTCTACTTCTCATTAAATCAAATAATATGCTCAGAAACATTTCATTACATATGTTGTAAGAGCATGCATTTGCAAAATTTCTACCTATAGTATTAAAATTTTGTATCACATGAACAATTTCTTTAGGTGTATTTTGCAAGTTTGAAAAAGACTAAACAACTTTTGAAGAAGGCATTTCCATTGTTAGTATAGTGGGGATACCTATAGCTTTTTGCATTGGATGATATGATTCATCCTTGTGTCGATGTTGCCTTATTCGACACTGACTCTTGTTATACTGTGCTTGTTGTTGCTCTTGTTGCAATCGTTCTTCTACGTTTGTGATTTTTGGCATGAATCTAGCTTGAATAATAGGAGCAAATGTATTTTCAATGTCTTATAAAATGTTAAGAAATGTGAATAAAATATTTCATAAAAATATATACTAACATAAGTATGGGTAGACAATAATAACCTACATTTCTTGTTGATTATTTGTATTATTAATAATGTGGATCATTCTCGAGAATGAATTCAGGTGATGAGAGAAGACTCAAAGTTGATGCAACCTAAAAGAATATTTGCAATGTAAGTATGTAAATAACGCAGTAAAATTTACCTACCTTAAATATTTGGTTTGAAATATTAACATAGGTGTATGATTAAGATTTCTATTTTATGCAATGATAAATGTTCACTGTGCAAATGGCTCAAATAACAAATTATTATAACCAAAATAAAAAATACCAATGTTTTTTATGAGATGCCTCAATTATACACCCATCTTGGTCAAGTTTGTTTTATCTTTGTTTGTTCATGGTGTTTTTGAGAATAAAAAATACCATGAACATACAAAAGACAGACCGGAAGGATAAAACTAAATTGGGAAATGGGAAGAAAAACAGAGGATAAATGAGTGATTCCATTTCTAGATATCTTGAAGCTTCTTCATTGGTAACTGACAACTTTCATTCTCAGTTTCAGTACTAACAATTTGGGGTTGAGGTTGGAGCTGGATCTGGTGTAGTTCTAGAAATGGATTGTCAGGCTGTTGCTTCTTGTTCTTGTTTCTGCCGGAATCCGCCGCCGCCGCTGCTCGTACTATTGCGATCCGGCATCTCTATGCCAACGTAGGCCTGATTACAGCTCTGCTTCTGGTGTTGTTGATGAAGGCATAGGACGGATTACGAAGATTAAGCGAAAACATCGCATTTGCAGCCATGATATGTGTGTGCTTGAACTTGCAAGTATGGTTACGATTACGGCAGTCAGTGCAGGGATGGATTGTATTTATAGAGAGACGCCGCCTCTGCAACCGATAACGACGGCATGATGCACATGGAAGCAACGTCCGGCTGCGCTGTGTTGGTGTGACTGGTGTACATTTTTGAATCAGAAACATGGAATTGTGGCTTGAATAAGTAATCCACTGCTACGGGTGATTTGAGCGGCAATAAAAGAATTCTGTGTTGTGGTTTGAATTAGTAATCGACCTTATTCACCTGTAACATTTTGAACCGTTCAAAAGTTTGGGTTGATGACCATGTCCATGGCAACGGTTATAACCTATGCGCCGGAGATTCGTGATTCCGGACAAATTTTCACGAACTGTTCGCGTCGGATTCGGGAGCGCGTACAGAAGCGTATTAAATTCGCAATGGGTACGTATTTCATAATTTCCAATGAAAATTTCCAATGAAATTTTGTCTGGATTTGTACTTATACATTGAAATGGTCGCCTTGCCTCGAATTGTTCTTACCTTGATCTCTGCATTTTGCATTAAAATCTTAAGTATCTTCTGCTGCTGTTCTGAATCATACCGAAAATTTCATTTCATTGTTAAGTGGCAAGCAAGCAATCAAGATTCATGGCATCGGCATGAGACGGACCACAGAAAACAAGGGAGTATGAATAAATAAACAAACACTATGGTAACCAAAGGCCGAAGGGGCAAGTATGGGTCATACGGAAATCAAGTTTTGGACGGGGCGTGCGAGGAAAACATTGCATTTGCTTCGCCTGCCTTTGGGAGCGTCAAAGGTTCCGCCATGACTCACGCGTGTTTATTGTTCATTGCTGGCTTTTGCTATTTTTCTCATATCTCTGCTGAAAAAAAGAAAAAGGGTCATCGTCATGGGTCATGAGTCATAACAAAACAGGGTCATCGTCATGAGTCATGAACATGATGACGGATTGATGCTTGTTCAACTATTTTAAAAATCTGTTTGCTTATAAAGCAACGAAGCCCACCGGCACATGGTGAAACCTCATGGGTCTCAAAGGTTTTCAATCATTGTAGGTGAGGTGAGTTCCTGGCTGTGCCTAGTTTAGTTAAGTTGTGTCTTCTTTTAATGCAGTCATCTTCAATGTTGCCCTATGGGGCTACTCACAGGTGGTAGTCCCTAGGGTGCTACTCACAAGTAGTTGTTAAACAAAAGTATTGGGAGACCTGATTTGTTATAAATTTGGTTGAGGCTTGAGGCTTAATTTCATTTTTGAAAATATTGGATGGAGTAACAAAAGGATTTCATTTTATTGCTGTCATTTTGGTTGTTGCAGAAATTATATGTTTGGCCAGATCATGGCTCCTGAGTAAGGAAATGGATTCAATGCCCTCCATACCTTTGCAAATTTTCTTGCTTCAATTTAATGGTGATATTGCAATCTTCTATGCAATTTTTAAGCGGTAACAATATTTTGGATTTACATTGTTCTATATTTTACAATGTATTTTGATGATAATATGAGATTTAATTTTTAAAAATAATATATTTAAATTTTCTCTATCACGTCCCCGGCTACGAACCCGTCCCCACTTTTCACTTTTCTTGAGTCACACGTACCCAAACACGTTCAGAATCACGAATCCTCGATTCCTCGCTTCCACGAATCGGATTCTTTTGATGCATAGGTTATAACAGAAATGTCAGTTGCTACTGGATATCACCGCTCCGTCGTGACTGGGTAAGATTGATAGTAATTTGGGTATGTTTCTTAGGGTTTGATTTCCTACAGACGGGAAGATTTCAATCATTGCGGAAAATTGCAGATTTACAGAACCATGCTGACAATGGCGAGCACGGCGAGGCCAAGCCTATGGAGATCGATAGAGCAGTTAACGCTGGTGTTACTCCAGAGCTTAATGCAGAGTACTTGAGGGTCTATTATGTTTAGTAGCATCATTTGCAAGTGTTGTTGTTGCATTTTCTTAATATTGTTGCAGAGCATTTGTTATGGTACTTTATTTTCTTCTGGACCGATGGATGAGATTTCATGTTAAGTAGCCGTGACTTTGTTATTGCAGCGAAGTTGTTTCCATACGCGGAGATTTTCGAATGGCTTTCTTACGGAAACGGTAATTCGCCATTACACCTCTGCTACAAAACTATTCTGCGGATTGTTCCTTGTTTTCCCATTTTTTGGAAAATTCTAGAACTGCTGTAATTTTTTTAAATAGAAAAGGAATGAAATACGACGCATTATTTTCATTTTTTTATTCTGTAATGCGTGGTTGCAGATGGCAAACATCCGGGATGCGATTCATCTTATTTTTCTCGAAAGGAGTTCTCTTTCACGCTGGAAAATGAGATATACATCAGATTCCAGTGATTTCAAGATGCGGCGGGGTTTGAAAAATCCATCAGGGAGAAATGCCTCCACAAGATCGACATTGGGGCTGTGTACACTGTGGATGTAAGATACAAATTCGAAATTTCGGGTTTTATACGTGCTTTGTTACATGCATTTTCATTCCATAGCGCATCTCGTTTTCGACTTATTTCTGTATTTGACTTGAACACAGCCTTCAAAGAGACATGCCTGTGCCCAAGGAATAGATAAAGTGTTTACACCCGTTGAAAGGGAGCTGGTTTTTGATATGGTGAGGATATATGTTTTGGAAACTATGTTTTATGTAATAAACCGCAAGACCTAGCTTCCTTCTGTAAGATCTACTTGTTTTCTGCAGGACATGACGGATTATGACAATATTCGATATTGTTGTCACGAGGCCGATGTTTGTCTGAATTGCTGGCCCCTCATGACATCCTTCTGTACTCATTGGTGGGAATTTGAATTCGTTATGTGGCAATATGTGCAGGCTGTCTACTGAGCAAAGAGCTTCCATTGCTGAATATCGTAAAGAGTGTACAGGGTATAATTTTGTTTGTTAGTTATTCTGGCAGAAAGAATTTCTCGGCACTGAATATTTAGCATAAGGCTGTTCGATATCTGCCAGGACACTGATCAGTCAAATAGGATGCTCTTCATAGGTGGGCCAGGTCTTCATCCTTCCCTAACGTAAGTCTTGGAAAGGTTTAAGCTCTTGCGACTTTGAAATAGCAAATTTAAATTCTTTCATCTGTAACAAATGATAATAACGATTCTGCAGGAGATCTTATGCAGAGATTCTGAGCCCCTATTTTAAAGATTCAATTATGTGTGGTCAAAGTTTTTTTGATCCGTAACAAATGATAATAACGATTCTGCAGGAGATCTTATGCAGAAATTCTGAGCCCCTATTTTAAAGATGTCAAAAGATTCTAGAGTTAATACCAGAAGAAAGTAAGCTTTTGATTCTACGAACGATGTTAACCTTATGAAGAATAAAAATCTCCTTTTCCATTTGGGTTGTGTAGCACTTCAACTTTTTTTATAAAAGTAAAATTGATGGTGCCTTGATTGTCACATGTGGTTCCCAAATGTTGTAGAAAATGTCAAATATACATTATATTAAACATTATGCATGAGAAGACAGTACACCAAACGTAAAATATATGTAATATTCAACATTATGCATAAATGAAATAACATAGAAAGTGCAGAAAGATAGAGAAAAGAATGTTTTATTGATATAGAAGAGTGTATCTAGATTATGCTTTGAGAATGTTTCTTGGGGCTTTCTTCCTTTTGCATCTATCCTGTTAAAGGCGATGTAACAATCTATCCCCCTTAGCTTTCGTTTGTCCTCAAATGAGTCCACGTTCACTATCTTTCTTTTAACTCCAATGTCTCTATTATGATCCTATACTCCAGTAATTTGATTTCTCCAAAATAAAAGTTGTTTCTTGTTTATTATGCAAACAAGACACGTGAGAAAAATATATGGAAAATTGAATATTACTTTCTTAATATTTACCTTATTTTCTTAAGATAATGACAACAAGTGAATTAAAGATATACCACCCACCAATCACTAGTACTAACCAAGGTCACACAAAGTGCAACTCATATCATGTAAACCAAGTGAAAGAAGGGAAAATTCTTATTCCCAATTTTTCAGTACTTTAGATTTTTTATTTATCTAATTAAAATATAAATTAAACAATGAAGAAAATAATAAGATTATAAATAAAGGTAATGGTGAGATACTTCCTGCTTTTGAGCAAACTTATAAAATGATGGAAGTAATTGTAATTCTATCATAAGTGGTATGTGATCAAATGGTTTTGTTTGGGATGGCAAGGCTTGATCTTGATTCTTCTCCACTTCTTATTTAGAAATCAATTTTAGTAACTTGATAACTTGGAAGAATCGAACATAGTACCAAATATAATCTAGAGTCTCAATGAAGAATGTTGTTGATCCATCCTTATTAATCATAGTAGAGTAATTGGTAAACTATGGTTCTTGATGAGTATTATCCATTAGCATCATATGTTCCTGAATTCTAGGATCATATTTATTTGCTGAAGATTCAAAATAAGCAAAATATGCACTGGCCAATGGAATTGCATGTTGAATTAATTGAAATATCTTCTTCAAATCAAGTTCATCTTCCAAGGATTCCATTACACTTCTATATTTTAAAAATTGATAAAAACTTCTTCTAACTTTCACATTGAAGTCTCCACAAAGAATAAATGGAACTAGATCAATATAGCTCAAGAATAGCTTATTCTTCAAACTTTTTTTTATTTGCTTAATCAAGAATGTTCCTTAATAGAGTGTAACATTTGAACATGTTGGTTTGGTAATTAAATGTGTGTTAACCATGCATACCCATATTTTTTGATAGATGGACTTTTAGAATCACTGCCAAGGCTATGTGATTTTTCCGAAATCTTGAATGTTCTTTCTTTCCCATCACTTAAAGTTCTAGAATTTTAAAAATCATATTTTCTAAACTCTATTCAAATCTTTGTACTAATTCAAACATAGCTCCCTTATAAAAAATCGCGGAACCATCCACGTTGTGATTTTTGCAATATGCTAATCTGTATGACCCAAAAGAACTTCCACAATACCCTTTTTGCTTATAAATACCTTTGTATCCCATCTTTTTCAATTTTTGTTGAAATTGATATATAAATTTCCATGGCAAGACTTTTTGTAGGCATGAAACATCAACATTCAAATTTTGTAATTCTACTAAGATACATAGTGATGGGATGCGATATCACGGCCGTTGCGATATCGCGTTGTCCCCTACGATATCGCGTACACGATATCGTGGTCCGTCACCATATCTATAAATAAGAGGCAACACTCCCCTTATTCCAAATCCTAGGCTTAAAGTAGCGAAGCTCTGGCAGATTGATCAACCCAGAGATAGATTAATTTCCATGTGCCCACAGTAGGAGTCCCCAAGTGAACGAATCTTTATTTGAGCAACTTTGTACCTGAACGCAAGTTGTGTACGGCAATAAAGATGAGCTTTGTGGATAAACCTTGCAGTACATGGATAGGTTTTATTACATGTTATTTATTACTTGTTGTTAGCGTGGTATGAGTACGACTTGATTACGAGCATTTACGAATGTGTACGGCTAGTCAAGGAATCAGCTACTCATCGCGATTAGTCTCTCTCACCCTCAACTCCTAGAACATGGGATAAGTACGACTTGGTTACGAGCATTCAAGGATGTGTACGATTAGCCGAGGAACGGATGCTTATCACACTTAGGTTAGTTAAGTGCCTCAGTACGATCACTTCGAGCACGTGCGTTATGTATGGTGATCCCAGTAACGATTAGCGTTTGGTAGCCACAATTGCATAGTTCAGGGTGTGTACGGCAAGTGGGAACAGATGCTGACACTAGGAACTTAGTGCATTAGTTAGAGTTAGACTTAGCTTCTCAACCCTTTCCTCTTAGCATAGGAGAAAACAAAAAATACCAAAAAAATCATATACCTCAGACTTGCTTAACCATACACCATGACACATACAAGCAAGCCTCGGAAGACAATGACTAATTAACCCCAAGTGTTCCTTGCGGCGTGTAGGTATTTAGTCTGTGGAGTTCGACCAGATCGTGCGTGCGACGCTCATATTCGTATGGTTGAGTGTAGGGATACCTGCCACTCATCATTGGCGTCGTTGCCGAGGACTAAGTGTTTGTACGCTAATTAGAACATAAGGAAATCATTCACATCATTGTGAGCCTTAACGAACCTTTTGGTTAATTAGTTAAATAAGAACTTATATAATGGTGAAATAGCACATCGGTAAAGAATGACTTCTTCTCACAAAGTTAATTCACCTAGGACTAACATTGAAGACAGTCGGCAACATACAACGCATAACCAAAACCAGCCAAGTCCTAAATAGTACAAGATAACATATACTCATCCTGATGAGTTTATACTTGATTATACTTTTATCCTCCATCAGGATGAACAACTGTGCTGGAGAGATCTGTTTGGTAATATCGTGTTACCCTCGGATTGATTTGTTTCGAACATGCTCTTCCATGCCTTGGCACAGATTGGCATGCAGGACTTATTCGCTGAATACGTTGCTGGAGAGTCTGATATAAGGGATTATCATCCCATAGCTTTGCAACGTATGAGGGACGCAAGGCAGGAGATTCAACACACATTGTCGAAGGACAAAGCCTCGCATGTCCTTAGTGAAATAGGAGATGAGGAACCCCTTGTAACAGGTTCTTTAGCAAATGATGTTCCCCCTCCTCATGATGGTGAAGAGGTTAGGCATCAAAGCCTTCGATCAACTATACATGCTACAGGTTCTGATCCCCATGAACGCCAACTATTCACGAAAGGAGCAACCACTCACACTAAGGATAGACACTTAGATCGTTATAACAATCGGGGCCGAAGCAGCCGAAGAGAAGGTAAGAAATATCACCATGGTGATGGCTTCCCTTCTTCTTCTTCTTCATCTCACCACTCTCACTCTCCTTCCATATCTAGGCACAACCATCGTGAACATAACGGTGAGGGTAAAGGTAAGGAAGACAAAAGACCTCGACAGGAAGGTCAAGAGATAGGACGAGGGCAAGGACGTAGGGAGAGTAGGAAACCACGCAGACATCATAGAAATCATGACAGAGACGATCATGGTGAGCCCCTACTCGCAACTCGAAGTATGCTTGATATTACAGAGGCTGTTAGGATTTCCACAAGGCACTTAAAAGACAGTCGGATCAAGCGTTTGGACATACATAATATCCCACGTTTTGAAGGAGGATATAACGTTGATCCACAACATCATTTACAGGCATTCCATGATGCCTGTGCCTTGGAAAATATAGATAATGAGTGGCAGAAGCTTAAGCTATTCCCAAGGACACTCACCAAAGAAGCAGAGAGTTGGTACTGATCCTTAGAATCGGAAACCATCAGGAGGTGGAGTACGATGTTTGAACTTTTCAACAATAAATATCAAACGTACTTCAGAGTGTCCAATTTGCATAAGCAGATCCAAGGTTGAAAACAAGGTGCTTATGAACCCTTGGATGCTACCATGGCCTGCTACTATACATTGCTACATCATTGCTCAGGCCATGGGTATGCACATCGGGATCAACTTTGTCACATCGTGGATGGGCTAAGGCACGAAATGAGATGAACCCTTGGGGCTTATGCCCAAGGGAGGCTGTTACAACTTAGAGTCCATGAAATAAATAGTTTATTGGAACAAGTAGCGTAAGAAGAGGGTGAACTACGTAAGAGGGAAAGTGTGGAAGAATACAACCACAACCCCTCCCTTCACAAGAAGGGAGTAAAATTCTGTGATGAGGAGGATGAGTCACCACTCGAAGAGTTGGTGAACCAAAAAACCTTGCCGATCCAAAAATTAACAACCGAGGTATCGACCAAGATGGACCAAATGTGGGATTCCTTAGACTCAAGAATGGAAACAGTCTTGAAAATTGTAGAAAAGTCTAAGGAGGAACAAAGTAGTAACAAAGGTAAAACAAAGCGGAGAAATTTAAGCCCTGCACATAACAAGGGTAAGGGAAAAATTCCTATCTCCGATGAGGCTATGAATTCTGACATAGACGATGATATTGGATGTGAGGTCTGCTACTATGACCATCCTAAGAGATGTTGCCCAATTATCTCACATTTGCAGGAGTCTGGGATGTATGCACTAAATCCAAGACTCAATCAATGGTAAACACCCCGAAGGTTACCTTATCCATAAGGTAACCCAAAGCAGTTTCACCAACCACTAATGTATTATCCAAGTGGAACTCCACCACAGCCTATTGGACAACATCAGTAGTGGCAATACCCATAGTCATGGGGGATGCCACCGCCAACACAACAGTACCCTTACCGGCAACCCGATCCTTATGGTTATTATGTGTAGCAGCAAGTTTCTCTAGGTGACTCTATGGGTCACACTACTCCCCAACATCACTACCAAGTTCAGGAGTACTGCAGGAGGACTCCTTCTCCTTTGAGAGACATCTCACATTCATCCCATCCTCTAACTCCATCCGCACCTCTTCCACCTGTAGTTCCCATACAACCTGTTCCAACAAGGCAAGGGGAATTACCTACTCAACTGCAGCAACGAAACGCCGCGAGAGCTGGAAATATTCAACCTGGTGCTGGTTCTGAAAATTGTAGAAAGAAGAGGTCCTTCTTCAGAACCAGGAGCTCAGAAAAACTCTCGCAACAACAAGCGGTTGAGTACATGTATAGGCCTCCAACAACTAACCCTTCAGAGCACCCTTCAGTTCAAAAGACTTGTACGCATACGATTATGTTAACACATATCGTAACTGACTGGATCAAGGTCGGCCACCTTCCTAAGAAACTATCTGACCCTGGGAGCCCCTTAATTCATTTACAAATCACCGGAAATGCACCACATCAGGCTCTTCTTGACTTAGGTTCTAGAGTTAATATAATATCACGAAAAATGTATCAAGCCTGGAAACTGCCCCAACTTAAGAAAAGTAACATCCAACTGGAGTTGGCTGACTAGTCCATCACCATTCCCTTAGGATTGGTGGAGGACATTATCACCACTATGTGTGGGTGGTCATACCCAGCCGATTTCCTGGTGATTGAAGTTAACAACGAAGGGGGCTTTCCAATTATAATGAGAAGGCCATGGCTAAGTACAGTAGATGCATACTTAGGGATTTGTGATCTTTCCTTTCAAACTTCTAAGATAAATATTTACGGAAAGATTGAGAAGAAGAAAGTTCCATGCATCACATATAGTGATTCATCAGGTGATGACATGGAAGAAATGTCTCCATGTAACAGGTGTGTCCTTGAAACTTTGAAACAAAGATGCCTATATGTAGCAACCACACAACCAGTAGTAGACACCCCGTGATTGATAGCTACTTGAAGGAGCAAACAAATATGTATGGAACGAACTGAGGAGACAACTCATGCTAATGACAGAGGCATAGACACATTGGAATATGAGCATCGTCAACTTCCACCCCTCAACCTAAGAACATCAACGGAGAGAAGTTGGGCAATTTTAAGAAATTCAAACAGTCACTCATTATTTTGGATCTCTCCCTTACAACTCAGCCATGGGGGAGATGGCCACCTATGCTAACTGTTTTAGGCCCTCAGTTCTTTTTAAGTTTTTTTTTACATGTTTTTGTTTTACAATTTTTTCTAACTTTTCTAGTTTTTGTTTTGTAAATTTCTTTAACTTTTCTTATTTTTGTTTTACAACATCGTTGTACTTTTCCATTTTGTGTGTGTGTGTGTGTGTGCCATCCACCATGTAAGTTTGTCGCCCAATAAGTGTTCGGAACGATGGTATGAACTATTTTTCATTGATTCCTCATGTTTGATTTTTACCTTTAAGTTACAATGTTAACACTAAGGTATGTTCTTTTGATATGGCAGGCAATGAGTCCACTTCATCCATTCGTCCACAAAAGTCTATGGTTCCTCTTGGCTTGGAAATGTACAGTCCCCTTTCCTAATAAGAACTTTAACGAATCGGTGACTGGGTACTTCTCAAACTAAGGAAGGACTCAAGGTTTGACAAGGGTGTGACTTCAAGGGAACTTGATGCATTTGTGTTGGCCATTCGCTTGGGTGCTTGGATGTTTTCTTCTTGAGTTTTCTTGCCGTTTCGATGTTACCCACTCTTCAGAAGCTGAGACAATAAAAATAAGTAGTCTTTGCATGGTGTGGTTCTTATGCATAAAAATACAAAACACAAAAAGCAAAAAAGAAAAAAGAAAAAAAAAGAAAAAAAAAACCAAAGTGAGGATTCAAAACACACCCCTTAGAAGAAATACTTTTGGGCTACAAGCATTGGTTATGGAACCAAAGTATTCCCTCTAACTAAGGCCCTTCTTACTTTCCATTCTCTCCTTCATTTCGTCGGAATGGTGGTGGCTCTTAGAGATGCATTCTTGTTACTCTAGTGGATGGTTCGGCCAAGTGTATTAATGCGAAGTCACTGGATGTGGTTGGTTTGAGGCCAGAGTTGGAATGAGATTTGCCAAGTTACATTAATCATAAAACACACAAGGGGCTATACACCACCTTGTTATTGGGATTCCATTCCATCCTCTTCTCTCCACCCTACTCTCCACTGTTCACCTCATTGCCGGTTGTATCATTAGTGTATATTTTAGTAGATACATTGTTTCTTTTTGGTAAATTCTTACAGTTAAGACTTTAACTCTTGTTCCAAAGGACATTCCTAGAGCCTACGGACTCTTTGAATGTGGGGTTGTCAGGGCACTAGGGGCATGAGCCTGCTTTGGGGAGGACCCACTAACATTCCTATTTGGTGCATTAGTTAACTTCTTTTTCTTAACATTTTGCAATTAATTTTATTTTATTTTATTCATTTCTATCTTGACATCTCTTTTATCGATGTCCTAGTTGTCCCTTTTTATCTCTCTTTCTTACTCCTTTTCTTTCTCCATTTTATCGCTACCAGAGGTTC
>MNCI01038112.1:6530-83197 GCA_015680685.1 Gnetum montanum | reverse complement strand
AGTTTTGTCAAGTCTTGTAATAATGATCCGTTCACATGTCATCCCATTAGTTCCATTCCCTCAATAATTCCATACCTACCCGATATCATTGTAATGAACTCGAGGATGAGTTTTCATTTAGTCATGGGGGTATGATGGGATGCGATATCACATCCCATGCGATATCGCATACGCGATATCACGTCGTCCCCTACGATATTGTGTATGCGATATCACAGTCCGTCGCCATATCTATAAATAAGAGGCGGCACTCCCCTTATTCCAAATCCTAGGCTTAAAGTAGCGAAGCTCTGGTGGATTGATCACCCCAGAGATAGATTAATTTCCATGTGCTCGCAATAGGAGTCCCCAAGTGAATGGATCTTTATTCGAGCAGCTTTGTACCTGAACGCAAGTTGTGTACGGCAATAAAGAAGAGCTTTGTGGATAAACCTTGCAGTACATGGATAGGTTTTATTACATGTTATTTATTACCTGTTGTTAGCGCGGTATGAGTACGACTTGATTACGAGCATTTACGAATGTGTACGGCTAGTCAAGGAATCAGCTACTTATCGCGATTAGTCTTCTCACCCTCAACTCCTAGAACGTGGGATAAGTATGACTTGGTTACGAGCATTCAAGGATGTGTACGGTTAGCCGAGGAACGGATGCTTATCACACTTAGGTTAGTTAAGTGCCTCAGTACGACCACTTCGAGCACATGCGTTACATGTGGTGATCCCAGTAATGATTAGCGTTTGGTAGCCACAGTTGCATAGTTCAGGGTGTGTACGGCAAGTGAGAACGGATGCTAACGCTAGGAACTTAGTGTATTAGTTAGAGTTAGACTTAGCTTCTCAACCCTTTCCTCTTAGCATAGGAGAAAACAGAAAATACCAAAAAATCATATACCTCAGACTTGCTTAACCGTACACCATGACACATACAAGCAAGCCTGGGAAGACAACGATTAATTAACCCTAAGTGTTCCTTGCGGCGTGTAGGCATTTAGTCTGCAGAGTTCAATCGGATCGTGCGTGCAACGCTCGTATTCGTATGGTTGAGTGTAGGGATACCCGCCACTCATCACATAGGTTTTGATACTTTTGCCAATCTAAGACCCATGGTGGATGTAGCAAATGTTGTTTCTCACTTGCTAGAGGTCTTGTAAGCATGTTGTATGATGCAACTTTAATTCTCATTCTTGGATTTTTCTCTAAATCATTTCTCTTTACTAATATCATAAATCATGTTGAAACGAGATTTTCAGTTTCTATATTATTCTACAGTATGATTTGGTTGCAGGATGAATTGATATATATATATATATATATATATATATTGAACCATTTTTGTTCATCAACTAGTTCTTCAACTAATTGATTGATTGATAATCAATTAATATAGATATATCAACTGATTCTCCAACTCATTCTGATAATCTTTAAATATATTATCTAGTTTTAGTAATATATAACTACATTATCTAATTTTAGTAATATATATTTATATTATCTTATTCTTAACAACCTTTTTACCCCCCTTTAAGACATTGACTCTAACAATGTAACTAATGATATGCCATAGTGAGCTTTAGGTTATTTGCAAAGGTTAAGCATTGAATTTTAAGGTTCCAAAAAGGTTAAATCCATTAGTCCCAATAGTTAAATTGTTAAGCATAATTAGTTGCCCTTATGTTGTCAATTTTTAAAGCATAGTTCAATAATATCATCGAATTATCGAGTACTTAGATGATAAATCTAACCTCACCATTGAGTTCAGAATGATAAAAAATGTTGAACATGATTATTTATATGCTGAAAATTTTCATCATATACTCAAGTCTTGCTAAAATTAAGATTTTGAGAGTCTCGAGGCACTATATGAAAAAGGGGGTAAAAATTTAATTTTTAGCATTTCTTGAGATAGATATGACTTTACCATTGGGTTTAGAAAATTGAAATTTATGGAAAAGGACTCTTCTTCATTTGGTGAAAAAGGCTTCCAAAATCAAAAATTATGACTTCTAGAGTATAAGACTTTTGACACGAAAAATGAGACTTCCCAAGAGGTCACCCAACTACTTGAGAACCAACATGCTTAATTATGGAATTCTTACTTCACATGCTACCAATGCTACCAATACGTCAAATTCCTTTTTAAAAAATTCTTTCCACATTCCGACTTTTAAACTAATGTTTTAATATGCTACCAATGCTACCAATATGTCAAATTCCTTTTTTGAAAATTCTTTCCACATTCCGACTTTTAAACTAATGTTTTAATGGACAAAAATCTGGATTTTTGTGGGTTGACAAAAACTTAAATTTTTTTGTTAGTTGAGAAAAATTTGATTGTCATTAATTAACAAAAAAATTGTTTGTGCCAGAAAGGATTGTTATGAACAACATCGATGCCTATGGTGCTGTTATGAACAACACCATCAGTGCCCAAGGTGCTTAGGATAAGCTGTAATGAATGGCGGGATCGATGTCAACAGTGGGCTATCATCAATGATGTCGAGTGCTTGTGATGGGCCATTATGGATAGCACTATCCGTGTTTGTTGTGCCTGTGATGGGTTTTTATAGAGGGCGCCGTGGTACCGGGAGTGTCTGTGATGAGTCATTATGAATAACACTGTTAATGTTTGTCGATGGGCTGTCATAGATGGTGCCATTGCTGGGCAGTGCTTGTGATGGGCCATTATGAACAACGTCGTTGATGTGCATGGTACGAGCGATGATGGATCATTATAAACAGTGCCGTTGGTGCTTGTGATAGGTCTTTATGAACAGCACCATCGGTGTCCGTGGTGTCCGCGATGGGCCATTATAGACGACGCCGTCGGTGCATAGAAAGCAGAGTGGCATGGAAAGCAGGCAGCAGTGCAAATGGGTTCTGAGCACCGCCGTAGTTGCAGGTTTGGACGCTGATGCGGCCCTTGCAGTTTAGAGCATCAACGCGGCCCTGACGGGCTAGTGCGTTAGCAGCGATCGAAGGCGGCAACAATGGCAATGGCAGTGCTGAAGGACGGTAGGCGAACAATTCGGCAGGAGCGAGCACGGCAGCCCAGGGTATGGCAGTAGAGCGTAGCAGGCGTCAGTCATCACAAGGCAATGCGCGGTAATGGCAGCGGCATTGGCTGAGGACGGTGGCGCTCGAAAGGGGCTGCGCACCCTTTAGAGGGCCAGCCCGGCCCTACGTAGGGCTGGCTTCTGTAGGGCCTGCATGGTCCCTGCAGCGCAGCGCGTGCAAGGCCAGCATGGCCGTTGCAGGGCTTGCGTGCCCTTATTTTTTAAATTCTTTTTGTTTTTTTTAAATTTATAATTATTATTTTTAATTTTTTTTACATATATATATTTAAACTGGCGGGGCTTGGGTTGGAACCTATAACCTTCTGCTTTTCTCTTTTTTTTTTTAAAAAAATTTTTTTTATTATTATTTTATTCTATTTTGCTTTCATGATTGACGTGGTGGTTGGGCCGATCACAGGGGTGAGGTTAGGTGTGGGTAACGGGCAATTTTGGGTTAATTCTTGACACTAAAATTTTGATAAATTTTTAAAATAATAATTTAATATTATTTTAATGCACACAACGAAAACTTTTAAACAACAATATCTTTCAAACCGTAACTCATCTTGTCAAGTACTATGCATTAAGCATCATCTTAGGATTTCAAAACGAAGTTGAATTTTCAAAATTTTGGAAGGTTCACTAACTTATTATGCTAAATCAACATTATAAATGATTCTAAGTTATGATTCTGCTAAATTGACATTATAAATGGTTCTACTAAATCGACATTACTGATTTGACGTATGGATGACTTGATAACTTATAAATGATTCTAAGTTACTTAGAATAAGGAGTTTCAACAAAATGAGATAAATTTAGGTTGGTTAGTAATTTTTTGGGAAAAACTTAACAATGACCTTAATTAATTAATATTTATCTAGCATTCTTGTCTTACCAACATCTCTTGTAATTGATAAATCTTATTGATAAATCTTGATGGGGCGTAATTAAATTTTCATCTGTCAATGATATCCATGAAAAAATTTTGTTGGTTAGTGGTCCATGATTTTTCTTAATTCATGGCTTTGTGGTTCATTATCAGGATGTAATCACTTCATGGTTTTGAATGATCCTTGGGTTGCTGTTTGCTTTGATACCAAGTGTGACATCCCATACCCAGATGTTATAGCAAACTCAAATATACATTATAGTAAGCATTATGCACAAGAAGACAATACATTAAATGTGAAATATATGTAATATTCAACATTATGTATAAAGCAAATAACAAGAGAAGTGTAGAAATAGAAAGAAAAGAATACTTTATTGACATGAAATATTGTATCTCGATCATGCTTTGCGAGTGTTGCTTGGGGTTTTCTTTCTTTGGCACTTATCCCATTAGAGGCAATCTAGCATTGCCACCATGGTTAGGCTTATAACTAGCTAGAAGGGATGGCCACTTCACTTTCTTTCTTGCTTTACTCGACTCTTGTGACGTGCCTTATCGGCTCTACTACATGTTGACATGACCTCTAAACTCGGTATAAATGCCTTAACTCAAATTTTCAAAGGTTACATCAAGAGACACATTTATTATTACAACATGCCCTTGAGTCTTTACAACTACCCTTCTTGATCTTCTTTTTACAATAACAATAACACTTGTTATGAAGAGGCACCATCTTGGTTAGGCAGCAACATTATTTGGAAATGGGGATGTGACATTCATCTTGTCATGAATGAACAACAATTGCCAGTCATTTCCGTGAAAAGTGGGCCAACACACAAAAATATTCAAATTCAAATGACAATAGAAATACTGTCCGTTGGAAGCAGTTTAAAGCACATCTAGGAAGTGGCAAAAATAAGGTTAACCATTTATAATTTGTTTAACTCAACATATAAGGCATATATGAAATGTTTGATATCATGTTTTAAATTGTGTAATTCTGAATACCTGTCATAGTCACATTGGGTCACATTGGTTGAGGCGATGCATTGAGGAGATTGTGTTCTCATATACATACCCTCGCATAGATATGGAGGTATTTAAATCATGTAAACATAGCAGGATTGGCTTTTAATTGATTGTTTTGGAGATTCCAAGAGTTTGTTCATATTTTTTCAGGTGTCTAAGCATATGAATTTTACAAGTAGGCTTCCACCATGATCCCAAAAATTGTGAAAGCTTCGACCCATGATATTCACCAAGGATTTTCATCACCAAGGATTGTGAAAGCTTTGACCCATTAAATGCAACACTTTCACAAGTGTTTGAAGTTATATTCCTCTTTTTCTGATTGGCATCGTTGCATTTGTATTACATTGTATACAAGAAAAATTTATCTTTTTGCCAAGTTGATTCAAGACATATTTTTCATGCATGATGCATGATATTTTTTGAGAATTCTTCCCAGTTCACAAGTTCCTGAAGCTTTTTCTCATGTCCATCCTTGCTTTTCGTAGCGACAACACAGTTCATATATATCACAAGAGTTACACAGTAGAAAATGGGTGAAATTAACAGATTAAGGAATACTAAGGAGCCTAGTTTTATACCTTGGCCTGAAAAAGGCATGCTGTCCTCTTTTGAAAAGTTGTATTTTTACAAAAACAGTAATTTGAAAATGTGTCGGTTGATGATATTGTAAAAATAGGTTGTTGGAAGTCGCATGAGCCTGTATTACAAATTTTTTCAATGACATGAAGGAGATAATCCTACAAAGCAATTAATTAGTTCATGAGTATGTGGTGCTTTGAATGTTCAACCAATAAATTTTATTAATGATGATAACAAGTTACAACAATGGGCAGACTGCTCTACAATGATATTTACAGCTGATATATATGCTACTGAAATATTTCAGTTTGAGACTTTTTGGAAAATAACATTACAAATCCAAATTGCATGGTAAAAGAGAACTCTGAAGAACTTGTAAAAATTGCTGCAGCTGAAGGACATTTCAAACTGAAACATCCTCAAGGCATGGCTAAAAGCTTTGCAAGAGTGATGGTAAGGTGTTTATTTCTCAATTCATAAGCCTTGGGTTTCAGCCTGGGTGTACCTACTTGAAGAGATAAGGCTTTTGACCCTCTTGGGACCCCTGCCCCCTGCCTTGGTGGGATGAGCATTGAGCCTTTGAGTAATAGCCCTTTTTTACAATTAAGGAACAATGGACAAAAGAGTAGCAAATAGGGTCTGTTGGATTAGTAACACCCCAATGATAAAGATGAACTACAATAGATAAACCTTGATGAATCAAGAATCAAAGAAATACCTAATCGTCAGGATTATGCTTAGAGATTTGTCTAATTCCACATATGAGATTATTGTTACAATTTCTACTTGTGGATTTTTTGTTACAGTTCCTACACATCCACGTATTAATAGCTTCCTAGACTAGTAGCTTGAATATGATGATTTAGATAGTGTGCAAACTTCAGCAGTGACAAATTCAAACAAACACATTACCTGTCTTTTGTTTAATGCTTTTTCTTTGTTATAATTTTGTTGTTGAGTTCAACAATCAATACATCATAACCAGTAATTAGTAAATAATCACGTACTCAATTGATACATCCTTCAGGGATATGCAGCAGAATGTTACAGATTATATACAGAGAAGCATGAATCCTGAATTGCATGCTCCAGGCCTTGCTAGTTTGTTGCAGCACCTTTTGAAAAGATGCTCAATGCTAATAACATAAAGTTCGTCATCATCATTATAGCCTTATCCCAACCACATGGGGTTGCTGTATGAGTTCTTTTTGACATTCAACTGTGTTACGGGAAAAATTAATATTAATTCCCTGATCTTCTATACCTTTATTTTTTTATTGCTTACCAAGTATATGTCAGTTTGCTTCTGTGGTGTTTTATTTTTTTATTGCATACCAAGTATATTTCAGTTTGCTTCTGTGGTGTTTTTCTTCTTCAATGAAGTAGTTTCTTTTAATAGGTGCAATCTTGGGTGTCCTTTACACATGACCAAACCTTCTGATACAATTTTCCTTAATCTTTCCATCTATGGTGGCTACTCTAAACTTCCCCTCATAAAAGGATTATTGAGTCTATCTTTTCTAGCAATATCTAATATCTACTTTAGCATTCTCATCTGTACCATATGTACTTGGTAATAACATGAAGTTGGTTAAGTTGAAAGTTTATCATATTGCATTTTTCTAGTTGGAAATGAAAAGAAAACATTTCTGGAAATAGGATTTTATGTGAAATACCAAATGCTGAATGTACGCTGATTAGGAATGAATATCGTCGGAGTATTTGGATTCTAGCAATGTCTGAAAGTTAGTCTTAATATTGTCCTTCCTTTAGGAATTCATGAGAAGCCTAGGATGATGATGAAGAATTATTCATGACAAACATTATTACGTTGTTTAAAATGTCGTCAGCTGCCTGAAGAAATGAACAGAGTGGGTGTTCAAGCTGGAACAGCCGGTGCTCAGATGGAAGAAAAAGGTTTGTGTTTCCAAATGGGCAAGAATTAAATATTTTTCTCGTACTCGTAATGACTTTTGCTTAATATAATCTGAAATCGATGAATTTGGGAACTGCAGAGTGGGAGAAAACATCACTGGCAAAATCTGTACATTATATGAGAACTCCATTCTTGCAGCCGCTTATGAAAGCTGCCAAGGTAAGTTGACTTTTTTTTGTAGTGACTTAAATTTGTTTGAAAGTCACTGCATTAGATTTGATGATCGTGATATCCAGATACTTCTTTTTGGCACGTTAGCCAGTTATGTTTGAAATTGGTTGTCTTTTAGAAACTCCGTTATTCATGAATGACGTTCATTATTCATGCTGAACAGGTGTTTAGTTTTTAATGATTAAAATATGCCATTTTTGGATTTTCTTCTTTTTTCCGCATTTCTATTTCTACCTCTGGTTCATGATTTATCGCTAAATTACATTTGTTTGCACTCCAATTTGCAGTGATCGCAATGATTGTACCTTCTTTTCAAATCAAAATCACCATTGAACATAAGTAAACTATCAGTAAACATAGGGAAATTTCTGTCGTCTACCTTTTAAGTTTGTTCGGTAGGCCTGATTGAATATAGAGCGTTATTCAGATTTCAATCTTTGAGAAGTTTGATATGCTTCGCTACATCATGCCACTGCCAGTTCAAACTTCCTTTTTTAAAGCGAATTTGTGATGTAACAATCGTAGCAGTTAGTAGATAGAAGTAGTGGATTGTGGTGACTTTGGATGTCTTTCCCTCGAAGATGATAAATTCTTTGCCAAGCTTTTGGTACATGATATTAACACTGTTTTCATGCAATTGTGATAGGCGGAAATAGAAAGTGCTTATAAGTCAAAGTCTGAAGCCAGAAATATGTTTAATTGGTGATGAGTCGGTGATGGAAAGCACATCAAATTTCAAATAAACTTCTAGAAGTTACCATCAGCTATTTCAGCCTGAAAGTGTTCATGCAATTGGCACCATTTGCACAAGCGTCCTGGATGGCACTATCAAGTTTGGCAACCACTACGTGCAGCACATTTGGTAGATGCAAATCCTTGGGTCAACTTCTCTTCCAACTGGATAACGCTTCCCAAGAGTAGTTTCTTGCCACAAATGAAAATACACAAGATTATTGGATTAACTGTTAATGTTTGATCTATCCCTAATAATGTGAGTTCCGTCTGTATTATCACTGGTTAAATGATGTACTTCTATCCTGCATGCTATCATCAAATTATGTGGTGGCTTGTTACAGGCTATCACAGATGTTTACTTTTTGTTAAATGAAAGATAAAAAGGTTATGAGGAGTTGAATTTCCGTATGGCAGCTTTCTTCTTGCGATGCAAAGTAGCAAAAGATAATATATGCTATATTTTTAAGTTCGTTTTTCTTCACAAACCATAATTCTCTGTTGTGATTGGTGCCATTTTGCAGAGTTTCTATTGTGATTGATTCTAGATAGTGTCCACATTGTTTTGCGGGAGCTGCATTGTGGATACCTTAGTTTTCGCTAAATTCATTGTCTTGATTTGGAAAGTAACACCGGCATGGATTACTAGCTTGGAGCTATATAGGTTCTTAGGTATGGTATCTGGTGCTGTGCTTTCATTGATCCCTGGGGTGTTCTGTCGCAGCACCGATGGAATGAAATTCTTGTTCAGTATGTGTGAACCTGTTGCAAAATTTCTATATATACAATATTATAGTGTTTCATCCTGTTAACTTGCTCTTTAAACTTTCAAGGTAGCAGTGGAGTAGAACTTTTTTCGTTCATGGATCATATCTACTTACTGTGGAGGTAGAGGTTGTGCTCACAGCCTAACAAAATAAAACCCAATGCTGATACATCGTTATAGGAAGACATTTATTGTAGAAAGCATTGCTTGTAGCCAGAGTTGAAAAAATCTACATTATGCATCATGCCTAAAAATTGTTAAAAACCGTTCTATCGTTGGATGAACTTTTGTATTGGTATCTTGTTAAGCAAACCATGAACTTTTGTATTGGTATCTTGTTAAGCAAACCATTCCATTGTTGGATGAACTTTTGCATTGGTTCAAGAAGTCTTTGCTTGACCTTCATTAGTTGGTCAAGAGTGGTATCAAGTACTTGAAGCGGTTAACGAATTCTGCGATCAAGTCTTCAAGAGAGGATATAAATCCTCTTGGTAGGGCAGGGCATGATACCCCTTGAGAGCCTTTCTCTTAAGGGACATAGAGAATATTCTCGTGACGGTGTGCGACAAGGCTTGTAACAACAAACACTTGGAGTGGAAGGTTATGAGATGGACATTTGAGTCACTTTTGTTGTTGTACTTGGTGAATTGCGGTATGGGGACACCAAGGGAAGAGTTAAAGGTGGGATCATAGGATTGATGAGATCATCTTGGTAGAAGTCCATGATCTTGACGGTCTAGAATGTAGAGGCCTTGAGCCTCTTCAACTCTTCGGTTAAGTCCTGGATCCTTTGAAAGGCTTGATCTAGGCCTTGAGGTGTCCTCGTCAATTGTGGTGCTTGTACGAAGGGCTGCAGTGTCTGATGGGAGGCCTGTGGTCTTGTTATCAGTTGTGGCACAAATGGGACAAAGGGGGTATGTGATCCCTAGGTTACTTGGGGTCCCATAGTGGGCCCCATTTGGTTTGTTAGAGAGCTGGTGGTGGTCACCACCACCGATAAGGGCTACACAGACCAAGGCTGTGTGGTGAAGAACATAGAATTTTGCAACATTTCAAAGCTATAGAGCTCAAGTTCCCTCATAGAATTTTCATTTCAACTTTCAATTTTTGTTTAAGATGTGAAATTAATCTTGTTATAGATTATCATGTTTTGGCCTGGGTAGCTTTAGAGAATAAAAGAAATATTTTCCCTATACAATATATGAATGAAATATTACAGCATAACCTAGCAGAGATTTATGAACATTGAGTTTAGTTAAATCTAAGTTTATTTTTGATAGATTATTTATTAAGTGAGATTCTAGAGTTTGAAAGGATAGCGCCAATTTTTACTTGGTATGCATCATAACATAAAGCTCACCCTAAAGATCTCTGCTATGACTTTTTCTTAGTTATATATTAAAAGAGTTATTTTGATGCCCAAGCCTTAAAATCTTTGATGAAATGTGAATATTCCCATTTGTTGAAATTCATCTTAGGAGCTCTTCCATCATAAATAGACTAGAAGATCATCAATAAAATCAAGAACAAATGTCATGTAGCTATTTTTCTCCACATCTATTATACTTAGATTTTGATAGCAAGATTTGAAGAACCAATATTTAAGCTTTCAAGGTTAGTAGCTCCATATTTTAAAACTTTAGAAGTAGTAAGGAAGATGTGGAAGTACCCTTGATGAGTGACGAGGTACCCCCTATGCCCAACCATATAAATCACAAGCATGATTTGGTCGAATTCCATGGATGGGACTAGTTGTCGCATCTATATTGTTATGCCTTGATTGCAGTTCACTATGTTCCCACTTGGACTAGTGGTAGCTTTGTCATGTATGGTTTAGTCCAGAGTGAGGCATATGATTCTTGATGTTGTTTTAGCCTTAGGCTACTCCTAATGACAATAAAGAAATAAATTATTCAACTAATTAGCAATAGAAAGTAAAGTCTAAACTAGCCTATGGGTGATGACTGTCCATGCCCAATTTGCCAGACATGTCCTGAACCCACGTATCCACTACTGGGATTACCAAGCGCTATGCTACTGGGTGAACCAAGTAATAACACTATTGGGATTACCAAGTAAATACATGTTTACACTTGAAATTGGTCATGCTCATTTTGCCAATTCATTAATATGCATGGAAATGTAAATATTAACTAAGTATATGAAACATAAATTGCATTAACAATAAATTTAATCTAAGTCAAAGTGCTGCAATGAATAAGAATTAATGTCGATCTTATTGTCATTCATGGAATGTCTCTAGGACATTGCCACTCAAGTAAGACGTTGTACAACTAACTCAAATCCACACTGTGGGCACTCACTAACTATTCTCTAAGACTATGGAATAAAATTGTAAGAGTTTGTTTACTTTATTGACCAAAGAATGCCAATAGACGGTGGGAGCACATGTATTTATAAACTTTATTGTGGAGCTACATCGATGGGGCCTCATAAATGCAGCAAATGCTACATTGATGTGGCCCTATCAATGGGGACTAGTTGATGTGACACTTTGATGCTTCATCATACCCCCATTATTGAATGAAAGCTCATCCTTGAGTTCCTTTACAAAATTGAGAAGGTACGGGATTATTGATTGACACTTGACATAATAAATTGACATAACAAAACTGAGTGTTGCATTACAAAATTTTATTCTAGTGGATGCATCCAAAATGGCATAGTGACAAAAAGACTAGATAGACATTGAAGATTACAAAATTTGCAGAGGTCTTTAAAAATCTATTGAAGAAGATTCTTGTTATTGCTGCTAGTGGTGGAAGACTTCCAACCTTGATCATTATGTTGATGCTTCTTTGGTTATATGGAACATTCTTGAAGGATGGACTAAAATTTCTTCTCATCATCCCATGGATCTAGCAAACATGAGATGCTTGAGCTACTATCTTGTATGTGCAACGATTTTTCCATGGGCATATCCTCCATTGTGCCCCTCTTGGCTTTGTTTTCATGCCTGCAAAAAGATCTTTTTTCTTAAGCATTTCTTTTAGCATCATCTATAATCACCAAAGGATCAACATTAGTTTTGGTAAATTTCCTTAATAATTAATCCTTTTTGGATCCCTTAGTTTTTATTTAAGCATAAGACGATGACAACATACTATGCTGAAGGCTATGAGGTAACGCAAATCATCAAGCTATTCACATTATTTTGATTAATTACTATTAGTTACCATGATGTTCGAAAATAGAATGTTAGAAAAATTTCAAAGTGGACATCCCTAGCCCTCATGACTAATAAGTGTAACTTCAGAAGCAGACAAGTTTTCAAATAATTGAAACTAAAGGTTTGATTTAGAAGGTGACCAAGAAATATTAATGGATATGAAAATAGAAAAGTAGGAGAAATTAATGAAATGGATGAGAAGTAGTCCCAAAATTATGCATAAATTTAGAGAAATCATCATTGATGTTCTAGAAGATGTGAAGGTTAGTTGAAAGCCATGATTAATAAAAATTATGCAAGTGGGTCCTCCCCAAAGCAAGATCTTGCAATAATGCCCTTACATAACCACTTCTATAGATGTTCATGGGCACCCGAGAAGGTAAATGTAGATCATGCCTTTGTTCCAAACAACACACAACTACCATGGTTCGAATGTTGCACTATACTACACAAATACTACACAAAACCAAAAGGCTCATAATCGCATGTAGCAGTGAGGTGAATAATGGGATGAGAAGGGATTGTAAAGATCAAGATGTAAGGTACTTGACCAAGTCCACAATAGGTTCTTGTGAAAAATGTGATTAAAATGATCAACATACCTATCAATCCAAGTTTAGACCAAGTCCATACCATGAACAATGACCTCACATTAATGTGTTCCTTCCTGTTGACTACAATGAGAAGAGAAGAAAAGAGAAGAAGGAAGGAAGGACTTTAGTTAGAGGGGCACCTTCAAGGATGGGTAACATGTCTTTCCAGTCCCATAACTAGTGCTTGTTGCTCATTATTGTGTCTAAGGGATGTGCTTTGAATTCCCATTATTGTTTTCAATTTTGTTTTTATTTTATTTTTTATTGTTGTTTTTAAATTTTTGGATGGGAATCATACCATGCAAAGATAGAGCTTCATTTTTTATTGGTCAATGGAGGAGTGATGATATGTTCTAAGAAAAGTCATAACCACACAAAGGAAGCCAAGAAGAGAACCCAACAAGTCCCCTTGAAGTCACACCCTTTGCCATTCCCACTTGGTCATTCCCTCTTTCTTCAGGGTACAATGATCATTAATTAATTTTAGTTTCATGAAAGAAGAACCAAATTGTTTCCATGAAAAGACCTTTTATTTAGAGAACTAGAGGGATGGATGAGGTGGTCTCACTACTTTACACAATTACTTACCCAATCAACTTGATAGCATAGAACAAAAATCCAACACATAGTGTTGACTTCTACATCATGGCTTGACAATATTATTAATGGTAACATAAAATACATTCATAAACATAAAGAAAATGACTTAGGAATAGAGAAGATTATAAAGAAAAGAAAAGAAAAATAATAATGAAAAACATATGAAGAATCAGAAAATTTTAGAAGAAATAGGAAAACAATAAAAATTGTAAAACCAAAAAGGTGAAAAATATTTATTAGTTCTTGAACCAAGATAAAGAATCTCCCCCACAACTAATCTTATGGTCATACATTTGGAAGATGGGCCACATAATCCCCTAGTTATACATCATCAGTTTTCCATCTATTGCTGATACTGATTTAATTAATCATGTGGTAGCACATCTAACTTTGGTGATAGTCTCGTTTGGATCATTTGGAGATGTATTTTCATCTAGACTTGAAGGTATTTCCATTTTGGGGGATCTAGATGTGTTTGCTTCTTCTTCTTGATTTTCTATTTTAGTTCCCAAGTCTTTGTATTTAATATCATTTTTTAGTGTATAATCAAAGTGTAAGATATATGCATCTAAGTCCTTTTTTTGGTCCATTTTCTTAAGTCTAGAACTAATAAGTAGATCATTTTCCTCCATGCATCTTTGAAAAAATTTTATATACTCATTTTTAAGCCATTGGGTGTCTTCTAGTTTATTGGCTACTACATAGATTGGTTTTTTCTCACACACTTGCCCCTAAAATTTCTTTTGGGTTATGTTAATATTTTGAATTTTGGACCCACAACTGCATCCTTTACTATTAGTAGTGATGCATGGATTGTTTTGCCTCTTCACAGTGATAGGTTCATCATTTCTCTCAAGTATTGGAGCAATGATGGATGTTGGCCTTTACATCTAATTGGAGGACATTGGTTGTGAAAGGAAAGTTGTTATACTTGATTGGCATTGTGCTAGTTTGGACAAGTTAGTAGATCCATGAGTGTCATTCCTATGTGTGGGAATCATCCTAAAGAAAGGACATTTTTGAGATTGTGGTAAAGATCTATTGGCATTATCATTTTTGTGTATGTTCATAGAACAAGTGACATTCTCTTGTTGATGTCATGATGCTAAACCTTCCTGTGTTGCTGGTGGTGACATATGGTGAAGGGAAGTATGAAAATATTAAGGATATGACGAAGGATGAAAGGTGTGAGGTGGTGACCTTATAGAAGATGTTATGAGATGATGATATTTAGGAGAGTCGTAGTAGTGATTCAAGGTAGAGGAAGTGGAACTAGTTGGGGAAACAAGTTGTTGGACGTAATATTCATATGGGTTCAACTAGTAATAAGGGTAGTGCTAGTTTGATGATGACCTCCCCCATGACTGTGGGTTTTGCCATTATGTTAGATGATAGTGTTAAAGCTAGTAAGAAGTCCCACTAGGATGGTATGGTTGGTTGTAGGACTATCTATAATTACTTTATGAGAAAAGTAATTTCCCAGGTATTTGTTTTTGTACAAACTTGGGATTCAATGCAAAATCCCAATACTCATGTAGATGTAACATGATTGGAGAATAGCCCTTTGGATGGTCATATAGGTAGATGTCACATCCATAATCTTCTTCAATGGTTGAGTCTATAGCCTCTTCTTCTACAGCCACTTCCCCTTTATGTTGATCAGTGTTCTTACCTATCTCTTTGTCCCTTTTCCTCCTTTTATTTTGTTCACTTGATTTGTTTTGCATTGCTCTCTCCTCTATGATTTCTATGCAAGTTGTAACTTTTTCATTTATCCATTCCTACATCTTATATAGCTTTACTTCAAGCTCATTGATAGAATTTTGTATTGGTAAAGTTTGTTGTAAAATCGCCTCATCGAGGGTTACCTCTTTTTCTTCATCATAGATATGGATCCTCTTCTTTTGAAGAGTTGGATCCTAGTGATATTTCTCAACATTCTCTCATTTACATAGCTCTCCTTCTTCTTTTTCCACATGCTTAATTAGCTTTTGGATCTGATGGGTTCCTAGTTCATATAATTGACCGTGAGCATGCATCCCAAGGGTCTCTCTCATTTGATTATGAAGCCCATCTATGATGTGGAAAGGTTGCTCTTCTTGAGGAAAACCATGGCCTGTGAGTCTATTCAATAAAGAATAGTATCTATCTAGGGCCATATCCAGGGGTTCATGTTGTTCTTGTTTCCATCCTTGGATTTGTTTCCTTCATAGGTTTGGTATTTCTCATTGAAGAGTTCTAGCATTGTGGACCACTGATGGATTTAATTTAGTTTCAATGATCTATACCATACTTCAGCTTTGTTTATTAGTGTCCTAGGAAAGAGATCAAGCTTTTCCCCTTACTTTTGATGTTTTGTAAGATGCAGGCATCATGGAAGATTTGCAAATGATGTTGTGGATCAGAATCATAGCCTCCCAAAAATTCAGGGATGTTATTCATATCAAGCCTTTTAATGCAACTTTCCTTATGATACTTGTGGTATTTTAACTACCTCTATGATCTGCATCATGCTCTTAGTAGCCAACAAGGGTTCACTATCATCAGACATGTCATAGTAAAAATTTCTATTTCTATTTGTTTGATTGTGACGATTTTTTCTATGCTCATTTTGATGTCTTTGATTTTGCCCTTGTTTTCAATTTCTATTTTTATTTTGACCTCATAGTGAAGCTCTATCTTTATACCTATGTTCATCTTTGTTAGAACTAGACATTAAAGAGAAAGAGGAATATGAGGAACTAGGAGAGTTGTCATGGATTCTATAGTGTTTCCCATGGTCCCTTGATTTATCTTTTCTAGGTATTGATAAGGTCATAGGTCTTGAAGCCTCCCCTGGTATAGGACTTACTTCATCTCCTCAAGGATTATCTACCTTAGGTGAATGTAGTCCTTAAGTGTAATCAGGCCATGAACATATGAAACCCCTACAAGAGGTTGGTCACTCCAATTTTCTTCAATATATATCTCATTAGTTCTCCAATGAATGTTATGTTCATACAATGCATTATCACTTACTTCTAAAAGAGACATTATTATTAGTTAATGATGTGTGTGATTTAATATTTTCTAAAATATAAATCATTAATACATTTATAATGATTGTGTATGATATAACTAATCTAGATAACTAACAACATCCTTGGCAACAATGCCAATGATGAGCATCAAGGTACCTCCTATGCCCAACCATATAAATCACAAGCATTCACACATGATCTAGTTGAATTTCGTGGATGAGACTAGTTGTGGCATCTAGATCATTATGCCTTGATCATAATTTGTTGTCTTTCCACTTGGACTAGTGGTAGCTTTGTCACATATGATTTAGTCCAAAGTGAGGTATATGATTCTTAATGTTGTTTCGACCTTAGGAAACTCCTAATGAAAATAAAGAAAACAATTATTCAACTAATTAGCAATAGAAAGTAAAGTCTAAACTAGCCTCTAGGTGATGAGTATCCATGCCTAGCTTACCGCACATGTCCTAAACCCATGTATCCACTACTATGATTACTAAGTGCTATGCTACTAAGTGAACAAAGCAATAATGCTACTGGGATTACCAAGCACTATGCTACTAGGTGAACCAAGCAATAATGCTACTAGGATTACCAAGCAAATATGTGCTCATTATGCCAATTCATTAATATGCATGGAAATGTAAATATTAACTAAGTATATGAAACATAAATTTAATTAAAAGTAAATTTAATCTAAGTCAAAGTACTGCAATGAATAAGAATCAATCTCAATCTTATTGTAGTTCATGGAATGTGTCTAGGTACATTGCCACTCGAATTAGATGCTATAGAACTAACTTAGATCTATACTATGGACACTCACTGATTATTCTCTAAGACTATAGGATAAAATTGCAAGAGTTTGGCTACTATATTGACCAAATAATGCCAATACACAGTGGGAGCATGCGTATTTATAGACTTTATTATGGAGTTATGTTAACAGGGCCTCATAAACATAGCAAATGCTACATTGATGAGGCCATGTTAATAGGGACCCATCAACATGACACTTTGATGCTTCATCAACCCCTTAAAATATGAATACAAACATAAAGAAGTTTTTCCTTTGAAGTTTGAGTTTTGGAAATTTAACCATGTAGGACATCTAAAACGCATGACAAACTGATACAAGGAACAACATGATTTTTCTATCACTCCAAAAAAAAATATATTTAGCTACCAACACTCACAAAGTTCATCAACCTAATGAGATAGATGTGTTGTATCAAAGAGCTATAGATAAAGAAGTCAATTAAGCCAAGGATGAAGTGCCAAAATAGTTATAGAGAAGCTTGTCTATGAAGCTCCTTATCTCTTCTATGATTGACTAGTTATTGAAGTTGTAGATGAATTAAAAGTAGAGATCATCCCCTAGATGAATTTATTTTATAGAATAGTTAGCTCTAATGGAGGAGAAATACTTCTTGTATAAGCATGAAGATCATGAAGAGGCCATGCTTGATGAGAGGTTCTCTCTTAATGGTGCTAAATACACTAGGGTAAAGGCAGTCAAGAAAATAAGAATTAAAAGAATAAAAGTTAGTAGAGAAAAGAAATAATAGGAACTTCTTGAAAAATAATAGTAGCAACAACAATAAAAACTTCTTAAACAACAATAGTAGTAGTAGCAGGAGCTACTTGAGTAACAAAGCTCATAATAGCTACAAGAACAACAATTAAAAAATGGGAAAAGAACATAGTTAGCTTTAACAACTTTGGATTTTCCATCAGACTATTTGATGAAGGGAGTAGCTTGATCTTTTAAGGTAAAGAAGAAAGAAGAAAAAAACATGCTTAGTTAAAAGCTTCACACAAAATCTGAAACCAAAATGAGTGTAATCTTCCCTTATAAGAAAGATGATCCTTAAAGTAGAGGTCAAACACCAATAGTGTCCCATCAGGATATGTTAGAGACCATAGCTATTTTGATTAGAGACATGGGATAAGTAGTTGATAACCAAATATCCAAGCTCCAAGAATTCTTTATGCAAAATAAATAAGAAATAGCTAAATTAAAGGAAGAAGTAAAAGACTCAAAGGATATGAAAGAATAACTCAAAGCTTCAATTATTATTAATGAATCATTACTTGGAAATAAATAAAAGCCTATGGCACAATTAGAAGAAAATTTCACTATTATGCACTTGTAATTAGAACAGGCCAATAAGGTTAAAGCTCCATATTATTCTTATTTTCTGTAGCCTAGTTTTTAGGAGTTAATTGTTGAACTTAGCTATCAAAGAGAATGGATGTTTAACTTATCTTTATTATTATCATGGAATAGGATAACATTTCCAAATATTAATTTTTAATGAGCTTAACATGGAATTAGAGTCATTCTTGATATAAGTTTGAGTTTTGTTAATAATCTTTTAATTTCATATTTTATCTTTGCATAGCATTACTTTTGTAAATTATAGCCTTGTTAAAGTGTGTTAGTAGATAGCTTAAATTTATAGAACAATAAGTTCTATAAAATCATTTATTTAATATTCTAGCTATGTGACATTTAGAAGTCAATAAGCAAAAGGCCACTTAAAATAGATAACTAAAATTAAAAGATATTTAAAAGAGAAAGTTCATTGTTATCTACAAAGAAAAATAATACTTAAAGCCTTTGACAAGTAAGTAAATATAGATTTAGTCATATTTACCATAATCAAAACCAATAAAAGATATTTGAGGATATCTATGCCTTAGTGGTACTAGAGACTAGTAACCATCTAAAATAAGCAACTTAACTATTTTGGAATAAGGTTATATTCCTATACCAATATATATAATACTTACAAATTGGAGAAAGTCCAAAACACTTATCAACATTATTAAAGGATGTTATTTATAAATGATAAATATTTTTCTATTGTTGAACTAAACATTTTATATCATATTTCAACATTGAACATTATTTTGCATTGTCTAAGTCATGCTGAGGCTTAAATATTCCTAGAATAGTTACATTCAATTGTATGTGAAGCTCACTTAGCTCTTGGTATCTCATAGGCCATATTATTTCGCTTGGTTATTAGTGGTCTATGATATCTAGGGATGCACACGTGATAGTTAAGATCTACGATAGCTATGAACATCATGCTCTGCTTATTTATGTTTTATCTCAAGAGCTTAGAACTTCTAAAATCATGTGGTCCTTTTAAAAGAAGGAGTTGTTTATTATAGATTCCATAAATCATTTTTTATCTGCTAGTCATCAATTTATTCTAACAACCACAAAGTATTTTACCAATTAGGTTGAAGCTATTTCCCTAAAATATAGAACCTTCAAATATATCTATTCTTTCATACTACATCATATAATCACTTACTTTAGTAACCCCATCTACATTGTCACTGATAATGGAACTTAATTCAAGAGCAAAGAACTAACTAAACTTTGTGAGTAACATCAAATCAATTTGTCATTATCATCTCTATATTACTTGTAATCCAAGGACTAACCTAAGTCAACCAATAAATCCCTAATCCATTTGCTCAAAACCATGTTATTGGCATAGCCATCTATTTTATGCCCTTTGGATCTATTGAACCACCTTTGAGATCATAATATGCTAAACCCCTTTCATGCTTACATATGGATCTAAAGCTATGTTGCCAATGGAGTTGCATGTCACTTTACTAAGATTAGCTTTAAAGAATTAGATGTCACACAAGGAGAATGATAATATGAAATGTAATAAACTAGATACAATTGAAGAAATTTGTAAGTAAGTAACCATCAATATTTAAAATTGATGGGACGTGATATCGCATGGGCCATGATATTGCATCCCTTGCGATATCGCGTACGCGATATTGCGTCTTCCCTTGCGATATCACGTATGCGATATCACGGTCTGCCACCATATCTATAAATAAGAGGCAACTCTCCCTTGTTTCAAAATAATAGGCTAGAAGTAGGGAAACTCTGGTAGATTGATCACTCCAGAGATAGAATATTTTCCATGTGCCCGCAGTAGGAGTCCCAAAGTGAACAGATTGTTATTTGAGCAACATTGTACCTGAACGCAAGTTGTGTATGGCAATAAAGACGAGCTTTCTGGATAAACCTTGCAGTGCATGGAATAGGATTTATTACTTGTTATTTATTACATGTTATTTATTTTTTTCGTAACGCGGAATGAGTATGACTTGATTATGAGCATTTACGAATGTGTACGGATAATCAAGGAATGGATGCTCATCGCGATTAGTTTCTCTCTCACCCTTATCTCCTAGTGACGCGAGATGAGTACGACTTGATTACAAGCATTTATGAATGTGTATGGATAATCAAGGAATAGATGCTCATCACACGTAGGCTAGTTAAGTGCCTCAGTATGACCACTTTGAGCACGTACATTACGTGTGGTGATCCAAACAATGATTAGCATTTGGTAGCCATAGTTGCATAGGTTTAGGGTGTGTACGGTAAGTGGGAACGGATGCTGACACTAGGTAATTTAGACTTAGTTCATTATTTAGAGTAGTAATTAGTTTCTCAACCCTTCACCCTTTAGTGTAGAAGACATAAAACATAAAAGAGCATAAAAATCATATACCTTAGACTTACTTAACCATACACCGTGACAAATACAAGTAAGTCTGGGAAGACAATGAATAATTAACCCTAAGTGTTCCAAGAGGTGTGTAGGCATTTAGTCTACGGAGTTCGACCGGATCGTGCGTGCTATGCTCATATTCGTATGGTTGAGTGTAGGGGTATCTCGCCACTCATCAATAATCAAGAGAATATCCACCATCATCATTATAAGCATTTTAGGCTTAGAGAAATTAGGGAAGGTGATATAGTTATAAGGCATTCTTCTAATGTCAAGACATCCAAGTTCTTTCTAAATTGATACGATTCCTTTATTTTACTTAAGAGCCTTGACAATAGAGCAGATTTTAACAAGAATCAATATCTGGATCTTGTGAATAAAGCCTATCTTAAATAATAACATATTTAAGGCTTGAAAAAAAGAAGAGAAAATGGTATATATAAATACACTTGGTATGAGCTAACTTTTTTCTTTTTTCTTTTGGCTTGATGTAGTCTATATTTTATTACTTAGTTTTGCTTCATTTTCTATCTTGCTTTTCTTCTCTTATCCTCTCTTTCTCTCTCTATTTTTTATTTTCTACTATTTTTCTTCTATCTCTCTTATGAAATTTCATCTATCTCTCCTAATATCTACTTGTTCCATTCTACCAATTTTTCATCCTATAATACATTATGGTAAGTATGTCTATCTATAGTCTATCTCATATAGAGAGTAATGAGTGTTCTATTGTTTTTACTTCATCTATATGTTGATCTTGAGTGGGATAGGGAGAGAATTCAATCTAACATTAATAATTATTAGAGTGTGGGATCTAGTTGTACTTCACTTCTATGATGTAGCACTTCATCTTGGTGTATAGGTGATGTTCCTCATCTCTTTCTTATATTATTTCTTTCTTTATTTCACAACTCTATTTTTCATCTTTTCTATATCATATTTCTCTATTCTTAATCTAACTCCTATTTCATTCCATTTTTCCTTATCAATGCATTAGTGAGGATTAATTGATTCTATTTTATTTGATAAGGGTGTGAGAACATGAGTGGAAAAGAGTGTGAACATCATTAATGATACCCCTTTGACTACTTTGTGGGGTAAAATTTAGTCATGCCTCTTTCTTGTGACATATCATTATCCTCATGGTTGATGTATTGATGATATCCTAACATTCATTCCCTCTTACTTCATTCTTCCCACTCTCTCTTTTGTAGGTACATTAATTTAATATTCAATCACTTATTGATGGATCCTCCTTTAGCATTTTAGTAGCATGAATCAAAGAAAGAATAGGGTAATACATCTTCTTGTTAGATGCCTTTGCTCCCTAGTACATCTCTCGAAACATTTCTAGAAGGTTCTTATTCTTTGATTTCTCTTGTAATCTAGACCATGTCCTTTACAATATTTTTCTATGTCTAGTGATGAGTGGCAGGTATCCCTCACTTAACCATACGAATACGAGCGTCACACACACGATTCGGTCGAACTCCGCAGACTAAATGCCTACACGCCTCTTGGAACACTTGGGGTTAATTTATCATTGTCTTCCCAGACTTACTTGTATTTGTCATGGTGTATTGGTAAGCAAGTCTGAGGTATATGATTTTTATGGTCTTTTATGTTTTTATGTCTTCTATGCTACGAGAGAAGGGTTAAGAAACTAAGGCTAACTCTAACTAATGCACTAAGTCTAATTTACCTAGTGTTAGCATCCATTCCCACTTACCATACACACCTTGAACTATGCAACTGTGGCTACCAAACGCTAATTGTTACTGGGATTACCACACGTAACACACATGCTCGAAGTGGTCGTACTGAGGCACTTAACGAACCTAAACATGATAAGCATATGTTCCTTGGCTAACTATACACATCCTTGAATGCTCGTAACCAAGTCGTACTTATCCCGCGTTCTAGGAGATAAGGGTGAGAGAGACTAATCGCAATGAGTAACCGATTCCTTGACTAATCGTACACATTCGTAAATGCTTGTAATCAAGTCGTACTCATATCGCACTACTACAGGTAATAAATAACAAGTAAGAAATAACATGTAATAAAGCTATTACATGTACTACAAGAAGAAAACATCCCAGCACCCAAGCGAATGGCCAACACAAATGCATCAAGTTCCCTTGAAATCATACCCTTTTCAAACCTTGAGTCCTTTCTTAGTTTGAGAAGTACCCAGTCACTGATTGGTTAAAGTTCTTGTTAGGAAGGGGACTGTACATTTCCAAGCCAAGAGAGACCATCGACTTCGATGGATGGATGGATGAAGTGGACTCATTGCCTGCCATATCAAAAGAACATACCTTAGTGTCAACATTGTAACTTAAAGATAAAAACCAAACATTAGCAATTAATGAAAAATAGTTCATACCATTGTTCCAAACACTTATTGGGTGACGAACTTACATGATGGATGACACACACACACACACAAAATGGAAAAGTGTAACGATGTTATAAAACAAAAATAAGAAAAGTTAAAGAAATTTGCAAAACAAAAACATGTAAAACAAAAATGTGGGAAACAAAAACTTGTAAAACAAAAATGTGTAAAATAAAAACTTAAAAAGGACTGAGGGCCTCCAAGGATCAGCATAGGTGACCATCTCCCCCATGACTGAATTGTAAAGGAGAGATATGAAATAATGAGCACCTATTTGAATTTTATAACAGTGTCCAACTTCTCCCCGCTGATGTTCTTAGGTTGAGGGTTGGAAGTTGGCAATGCTCATATTCCAATGTGTTTATGCCTCTGTTGTTAACATGAGTTTCCTCAGTTCATTCCATGCATATTAGTTTGCTCTTCCTAGTAGCTGTCAACCACGGGGTGTCTATTATTGGTGTGGTTGCTACATACAGGCACCTTTGGATTTGTGTTCTTTGGGCACACCGCTCTCATGGAAGCAATGTTGAACACTCTTCCATGTCATCACCCTCTGTGTCACTGTATGTGATGCACAAAACTTTCTTCTTTTTGATCCTTTTGTAAATATTTATCTTAGATATTTGCAAGGAAAGATCATAGTTCCCTAGGTACGCATCTACTATACTTAGCCATGGCCTTCCCATTATAATTGGGAAGCCCCCTTTGTTGTTAACTACAATCACCAGGAAATCGGCTAGGTACGACCACCCACACACAGTGGTAATGATGTCCTCCACCAATCCTAAGGGAATGGTGATGGACTGGTCAGCTAGCTTCAGTTGGATGTTACTCTTCTTAAGTTGGGATAGGTTCTAGGCTTGATACATTTTTCATGATATTAAATTGACTCCGGAACCTAAGTCAAGAAGAGCCTGATGTGGTGCATTTTTGGTGATTTTCGAATAAATTAAGGGGCTCCTAGGGTCAGATAGTTTCCTGGGAAGGTGGTCTACCTTGATCCAGTTAGTTATGGTATGCGTTAACATAACTGTATGCATACTCTGTTGTTGGACTAAAGGGTGCTCCAAAGTGTTAGATGTTGGAGGTATGTACACTGGCTCAACTGTTTGTTGTTGCAAGAGTTTTTCAGGGCTCGTGGTTCTAAAGAAAGGCCTTTTCTTTATACAGTTGACAAAACTAGCACCCGATTGAATATTTATAGGCTGAATATTTACAGCTCTCATGGCATTACGTAGCTGCAGTTGAGTAGGTAGTTCCCCTTGCATTGTTGGAATAGGTTATATGGGAACTACGGGTGGAAGAGGTGCAGATGGAGTTAGAGGATGGGATTAATGTGAGATGTCTCTTGTAGGAGAAGGAGTCCTCCTAAAGTACTCCTAAACTTGGTAGTGACGTTGGGGAGTAGTGTGACCCATAGAGTTACCTAGAGAAATCGGCTGCTACACATAATAACCATAAGGATCGGGCTTCAGGTAAGGGTACTATTGTGTTGGCGGTGGCATCCTCCATGACTATGGGTATTGCCACTGCTGATGTTGTCCAATGGGATATGGTGAAGTTCCACTTGGATAATACATTAGTGGTTGGTGGAACTACCTTGGGTTACCTTGTGGATAAGGTAACCTTCGGGGTGTTTACCGTTGGTTGAGTCTTGGATTTAGCGCATACACCCCAGACTCCTGTAGAAGTGAGATAACTAGGCAACATCCCTTAGGATAGTCATAGTATCAGAGCTTACATCCACCATCATCATCTATGTTAGAGTCCATAGCCTCATCAGAGATAGGAATTTTTCCCTTACCCTTGTTATGTGCAGGGTTTGAATTTCTCCACTTTGTTTTACCTTTGTCACTACTTCGTTCCTCCTTAGACTCTTCTATGATTTTTAAAAACTGTTTCAATTCTTGAGTTTAAGGAAACCCACATTTGGTCTACCTTGGCTGATACTTTGGTTGTTAATTTCTGGACCGACAATATTTTTCAGTTCACCAACTCTTCGAGTGGTGAATCATCTTCCTCATCACAGAATTTCACTCCCTTCTTTTGAAGGGAGGGATCGCGGTTGTATTCTTCCATACTTTCCCTCTTACGTAGTTCACCCTCTTCTTACACTACTTATTCCAACAAGCTATGTACTTCATGGGCTCTAAGTTATGATAGTTTTTCTTGGGCATAAGTCCCAAGGATTCTTCTCGTTTCATTCCTTAGCCCATCCACGATGTGGTGAAGTTGATCCCACTGAGCATACCCATAGCCTGAGCAACGATGTAGCAATGTATAGTAGTGGGCCATGGCAGCATCCAAGGGTTCATAAGCACCTTGTTTCCAGCCTTGGATCTGCTTACACAAATTGGACACTTTGGAGTATGTCTGATATTTGTTGTTGAAAAGTTCTAGGATTGTACTCCACCTCCTGATGGTTTTCGGTTCTAAGGACTGGTACCAACTCTCTACTTCTTTGATGAGTGTCCTTGGGAACAACTTGAGTTTTTGCCACTCATTGTCTATATTTTTCAAGGCACAGGCATTATGGAATGCCTATAAATAATGTTGCGGATCAGCATTATATCCCCCTCCAAAATGTGAAATATTATTTATGTTCAAACACTTAATTCAACTGTCCTTTAAGTGCCTTGTTGGAATCCTAACAGCCTCTATAATGTCAAGCATACTTTAGGTTGTGAGTAGGGGCTCATCATGATCATCTCTCTCATGGTGCCTGTGATGTCTGCATGGTTCCCTACTCTCCCTACGTCCTTGCCCTTGTCCTCTCTCTCGACTTTCTCGTCGAGGTTTTTCATCTTCCTTACCTTTACCCTCACCATTATGTTCACGATGGCTGTGCCCAGATGTGGAAGGAGAGGGTGAGTGGTGAGATGAAGGAGAAGAAGAAGGGGAGCCATCACCATGGTTATTTTTCTTACCTTCTCTTCAGCTACTTCAGCCCTGATCATTATAACGATCTAAGTGCCCATCCTTAGTGTGAGTGGTTGTTTCTTCCATGAATAGTTGGTGTTCACGGGGATCAGAACTAGTAGTATGGATCATTGAGCATAGGTTCTGATGGCTTACCTCCTCACCATCATTAGGAGGGGGAACATCCATTGCAAAGGAACTTGTTATAAGGGGTTCCTCGTCTCCTATTTCACTAAGGATGTGCGGGACCTTGCCCTTCAATAGTGTATGTTGACTCTTCTACCTTAAGTCCCTCATACGTTGCAAAGATATGGGATGATAATCCCTCATGTCAAACTCTCCAGCAACGTATTCAGCAAATAGTTCTTACATGCCGATTTGTGCCAAGGCATGGAAGAGCATGTTTGGGACAGATCGATTTCGAGGTAAAACTATGTTACCAAAAAAATCTCTCTAGCGTAGCTGATTGTCTTGATGGAGGATAAAAGTGTAATAAGGAATATACTCATCAGGATGAGTATATGTTATCTTGTATTGTTTAGGACTTGGCTGATTTTGGTTATGTGTTGTATGTTGCCGACTGTCTCTATGTTAGTCCTAGGTGGTGAATTAGATTTGTGAGAAGAAGTCATTTTCATCAGTGTGCTTCTTCACTGTTATATAAGTTCTTATTTAACTAATTAACCCAAAGGTTTGTTAAGGCTCCCAAAGATTTAAATGATTTCCTTATGTTCTATTTGGCGTACAAACACTTAGTCCTTGGCAATGGTGCCAATGATGAGTGGCAGGTATCCCTACACTCAACCATACAAATACGAGCGTCGCACACATGATCCGGTCGAACTCCGTAGACTAAATTCCTACATGCCTCTTGGAACACTTGGGGTTAATTAATCATTGTCTTCCCAGACTTACTTGTATTTGTCATGGTGTATGGTTAAGCAAGTATGAGGTATATGATTTTTATGGTCTTTTATGTTTTTATGTCTTCTGTGCTATGAGAGAAGGGTTGAGAAACTAAGGCTAACTCTAACTAATGCACTAAGTCTAATTTACCTAGCGTCAGCATTCATTCCCACTTACCGTACACACCCTGAACTATGCAACTGCGGCTACGAAATGCTAATCATTACTGGGATCACCACACGTAATGCACATGCTCGAAGTCGTCGTACTGAGGCACTTAACTAACCTAAACATGATAAGCATCCATTCCTTGGCTAACCGTACATATCCTTGAATGCTCGTAACCAAGTCATACTTATCCCGCGTTCTAGGAGATAACGGTGAGAGAGACTAATCGCTATGAGTAATCGATTCCTTGACTAACCGTACACATTCGTAAATGCTCGTAATCAAGTCGTACTCATATCACGCTATTGCAAGTAATAAATAACAAGTAAGAAATAACATGTAATAAACCTATTCCATGTACTGCAAGGTTTATCCACAAAGCTCGTCTTTATTGCCGTACACAACTTGGGTTCAGGTACAAAGCTGCTCGAATAAAGATCCGTTTACTTGGGGACTCCTACTGTGGGCACATGGAAAATAATCTATCTCTAGGATGATCAATCCACCAGATTTTCCCTACTTTAAGCCTAGGATGAGGAATAAGGGGAGTGTCACCTCTTATTTATAGATATGACAATGGACTGCGATATCGTGTACGTGATATCAAAGGGGACAACACGATATTGCGTACACGATATCGCGGCTCATGAGATATCACATCCCATCATCTAGTAATATCTAGATCTACTTTAAATCGATGTCTCTACATTTTCCCTCTTATATTTTATGCTTTAAAAAATCATATATTTTTCACTATTACACTCTATTATCAATCAATTTTCCCTGCTAGCCACATGTCATGCTCCATTTTATTTTAATTTGTGTTATATGTGTTATCTATCCATTTTTTTATAAGCTATTCCATGCATGTACATTCTCTCTTTTTGCTTAATATTTACTAACATTTGGTAGAATTATTTTCTTAGATTATTAGATGTTTTTTCAATGATCTACAAGTCCCCTTTCGATTTGAGGGTGGTTAATTAAAAGATTGATTTTGTAGATCATTACGTGGTAATGAAATTTTCTAGCTTAGTTTTGTGTTAATGTTGAATTTTAGTATTATAAGGATTCCTATTACAATATCTTTCTAGTGCTAGAACGAGGACCTCTATGAAACTAAATGTTGTTTCTAGGATTTTCTCTCTATTAATGTTTTTCATGTTTCATGCTTCTACACTTTTTCTAAGTGTTATTGATGTGTCATCTCAAAAAAGTTGACATCATATTAATTCTCTGTGACTTCAACATTCTCATTGAAACTAAAACTTCTCACATTCTATTTCAAGTACGAACCTATTTACAGAGACCAACTAATGCATTAGTAATAGCCCTTTGAAATCACCATCAACTATCAACTATTTCATCATCATCTACTTTAGGTTCATCCAAGATTCAAAAACTCATGGACCTAAGGTGTTTAGATTTTTCATATGGCTTTAGTATGAAGGATTATAAAATCACTTGTGGCAAATAGGATCTAGACTATGTTTTGACACATAACATGTTCAAGATCATGCCAGAATATAAGCGTGTTAATGAAATGACTCTTATATTCAATTTAAATCAACCAATTGAATTAGATAATGAAGAAGTTAAGAAAATAGTATAATTCATAGTGGAGTAGGAAAAAATGCAGTAATGCATACACTTGTAGATTGAAGAAGCTAGGATGAAAGACATTCTCTTGGCCCTCACATCACTCTTTAAGAAAGGAGAGGAAGCGTGGCCTTCAAGTTTGAAATTCACTTGAAAAATGAAGACAAAAAGCCACTAAAAGGGGAACTTGATAAAAGTAACCCTCTCTGACATCACATTTACAAATCATTTGAAAAATACTTAGAGTGCTACACCTAGATGTATTCCACAAATCACAAAGTTACTTAGCTTTCCTATAAACTCTGTTTCTCCATACTAGTTATTTCTCTCAAACAATGTTACTAATTCTTACTCTATTCTCTAATCCTCTATTTCGTATTTTAGAACTACCCTTTCTATCACTTAACCATAATTCACTATAACTTATTTTCCATCCTTCTCACTTCCTACTCCTACTACTTTACCATTTAGTATTTCTTAACTTGCTAGCATGCTCTCTTTTCTAGTATATGCACCTAATACAATCTCATTGGGTATACCTACTCCTACCACTTTTGGATCTATTTCCTAAGTGAATTCTCCCTTAACTTCATAACATATTGCTATAGTTCAAACTAATATTAACTTTCCCAGAAGGGATCCACAATTGTTGGCTCTTCTAAATAACATGATGCTTCATCTTTTAAATATTGAAGATAAAGCAACAAAGGCCTTGAGTATGTAAGGGAATTCTTCTATTTTCTTAGCTAGGATCTTAAGTGATCCTACTATTGGTGATCATTTGGGACCACCAACATGCGGTGGCCTCATGGTCTCATGATCTTGGGAATTCACGGGATTGAAGGTGTTCTTCAAATACGGTTTGGTTGCTTGCTTGTCTCTGGCAATACTAAGGTGTAGATACCTCCAAATAAACTTAGTAGTTATGATACATTTTAGATGTGAGTATGTGTTTGTTGTTGTATATGTTGAAATGGTTGGGTGATGTATAAAACTGTAATTAACTATCATAAAAGAGATTTAGCTAAATTTGTCAAATATTATGAATTGCTTGAGATTCCTATTTTGTTTAATAATGTAGTCTATATGGTCATGATAATACCTACTTGTGACAAATAAAATTTTACAAAAACATCTAAGCACAATTCTACCAATCTACCCCTGATTTCCCGCCAAAGAGAAGTTCCACAAGAAAATTAGAAATAGAGAAAGATTTAATAGACATAGAAAGAGAAAGAAAAGAAAGCATATTTGTGTAAAATATCAAATATTTTAGCAAGATAAACTAACATGAGGTAAAAATTCACATAAAACTATTGCCAATTCAATAAATACAAATTGTCAAAACTTTTAGAGCTTGACAAGCAATTTCATAAAGACAATCTTATTATACCACCAAAAATTACTATGTAAACAACAAAGTATGAGTCTCTATTTTGGCTAGTTAATAAATGTCAAAGATTACATTCAACAAAGCTTTCAAAAAATTCAATAATTTATTAATTGAAATACCAAGGTAGTAAACTTTAAAATTAAAGAAGCTATTTTAGTCCCATCAAAATACCAAATAATTTTCTAGATCCTCTATACTCAAAACATGAAATTTTGTTAAGACACTACTATTAAATTACTCTTAAGGCTTCCCAAAACATGAGCTCTTCTACGGCAAATCTTAATAAGAGTCTAGTATTTCACAAAAATAAAGCTATAAAAGCAACCTAGGACAAATCCCAAAATTAAATGGCAAGCATGATATGATCTAAACCATTATCTAAGAAACTAAAACAAAATGGGAAGAAATGAACTCATAGGATTGAACCAAAGTAGTTGAATTGATGTCTTCAACAAGATGTCTTATAAGAATTCTTCAAATATATTTCCCCCAATCTTCCTGCTCTTTTTAACCTACATTTGAGTGTTCTTTTATAGTGACCTTAAGGTAGTTACAATAATCATAAGAAGTTATGGGTCTTACAAATATCTTAGGCATATAAATTTATAACCACCCTAGAAGTTATAACTTCCATGATAATTATGAGAAATTAAAGCTATAGTTGCCAAGTGATTCCTTGATAACAAATATCATAAAAGTTATCATAGAAAGTTACAATTTCGATAGAAATAAAAGGAGTCATAGCCAAATATCTTCTTCATATAGCAAGTTGTACAAATATCCCATATATTTTTTTTCTCCATTTTAAATTAAGTTTTTATTTTAGTGAAACCAAGTAAACATATGATTGGCTTCTCAAAGGAGATAGCATATGCTTAGACTAAGTGTTTAGGTATGTGTGTGTATTCTATGATAATAACCATCGTTAGTTTAGGCAATGAACTCGTAGTTTGCAACAACTCACAATTTCAATGTCTTATTGATAAGCTTTACCAAGGTCATTGTTGGACATGTGAATAGAAATGATGCAAGAATCACCAATAGTAGCTTCAAAAAACTTACCTTGCAATAATGCAGGATTAAATTGCCCAAATCCTAGCACATGTGGGGTTTGATACCTCTTACCATATGTCATCCTTTCTACCTACAACTACCATGGTTGATGTCGTTACCACTAAATCATAATTAAAGCCCATTTCTAATGACATTCTAGAACTTGATAGCATTGATGATGGGACGCGATATCACATGAGCCGCGATATCGTGTACGCGATATCAAGGTCGTCGCGATATTGCGGTCCACCATCATATCTATAAATAAGAGGCGGCACTCCCCTTATTCGACATCCTAGGCATAAAGTAGCAAAGCTCTGGTAGATTGATCACTCCAGAGATAGAATAATTTCCCATGTGCCCGCAGTAGGAATCCCCAAGTGAAGGGATCTTTATTCGAGCAGCTTTGTACCTGAACGCAAGTTGTGTACGGCAATAAAGACGAGCTTTGTGGATATACCTTGTAGTGCATGGATAGGTTTTATTTATTGTTATTTATTACATGTTGTTAGCGCGGCATGAGTACGACTTGATTACGAGCATTGACGAATGTGTACGGCTAATCAAGGAATCAGCTACTCATCGTGATTAGGCCTTCTTACCCTTTCCTCCTAGATCATGGGATAAGTATGACTTGGTTATGAGCATCTACGGATGTGTACGGCTAGCCAAGGAATGACTGCTTATCACACTTAGAGTAGTTAAGTGCCTTAGTACGACCACTTCGTGCACGTGCGTTACGTGTGGTGATCCCAGTAACGATTAGCATTTGGTAGCCATAGTTGCATAGTTCAAGGTGTGTACGGTAAGTGGGAATGGATGCTGACGCTAGGACTTAGTGTTGTAGTTAGAGTTAGTTTTAGCCTCTCTACCCTTCATCTCGTAGCATAGTAGAAAAGCCAAAAATACCAAAAAAATCATATACCTCAAACTTACTTACCCATACACCTTGACAACAACAAGTAAGTTTGGGAAGATAATGATTAATTAACCCCAAGTGTTCCTTGCGGCGTTTAGGCATTTAGTTTGCAGAGTTCGACCAGATCACACGTGCTACACTCATTTCATATGGTTGAGTGTAGGGATACCCGCCACTCATCATTGGCGCCGTTGTCGGGGACTAAGTGTTTGTACGCCAATTAGAACATTAGAAATCATTCACATCATTGGGAGCCTTAACGAACCTTCGGGTTAATTAGTTAAATTAAGAACTTATATAACGGTGAAAAGCACACCAATAAAATGGCTTCTTCTCAGAAAATTAACTCAACTAGGAATAACACAGAAGACAATCAGCACCAAACACATAACCTGAATTAGCCAAGTCCTAAGCAGTATAAAATAGTTTATACTCATCCCGATGAGTATATTCCTGATCACACTTTTATCCTCCATCAGGATGAACAGTTGCACTGGAGAGATTTGTTTGGTAACATAGTCTTACCACTAGATCGATCTATCCCAAGCATGTTCTTCTGTGCCTTGGCATAGATTGGCATGCAAGACTTATTCATTGAATACGTTGCTGGAGAATATGATATAAGGGATTATCATCCCATAGCTTTGCAACGTATGAGGGATGAAAGGCAGGAGAGCCAACATAAGTTGTTGAAGAGTAAAGTTCCCCACGTCCTTAGTGAAATAGGAGATGAGGAACCCCTCATAGCGGGTTTCTTAGAAACTGATGTTCCCCCTCCTCATAATGATGAAGAGGATAGGCATCAGGGCCTACGGTCAACTGTACATACTACAGGCTCTGATCCCCATGAACACTAACTGTTCACGGTAGGGATGATTACTCACACTAAGGACGGGCACTTAGATCATTATAACGATCGAGGCCAAAGCAGCCGAAGAGAAGGTAAGAAACATCACCATGGTGATGGATCTCCTTCCTCTTCTCCTTCATGACATCATTCACACTCTCCTTCCACATCCGGGCATATCCATCATGAGCACAATGGAGAGGGTAAAAGTAGGGTAGATGAAAGACCTCGACAAGAAGGTCAAGAGGAGTTAGGACAAGGGCAAGGACATAGGGAGAGTAGGGAATTAACACAAAGAAATCATAGACGTCATGATAGAGATGATCATGATGAGCCTCTACTCGCAACCCGAGGCATGCTTAATATCATAGAGGTAGTTAGGATCCCCATAAGGCATTTGAAAGATAGCAGGATCAAGCGGTTGGACATAAATAATATCCCATGTTTTGAAGGGGGATACAACGCTGATCCTCAACATCATTTACAGGCATTCCACGATGCCTGTGCCTTGCAGAATATTGATAATGAGTGGCAGAAACTTAAGTTGTTCCCAAGGACACTCACCACGGAAGCAGAAAGCTGGTATCGGTCCTTAGAACCAAAAACCATTAGGAGGTGGAGTACGATGCTAGAACTGTTTAACAACAAATATTAGACGTACTCTAGAGTGTCCAACTTGCAAAAGCAGATCCAAGGTTGGAAAAAAGGCACTTATGAGCCTTTGGATGCTGCCATGGCCCATTATTACACACTGCTACATTGTTGCTCGGGCCATGGGTACGCTAAACGGGATCAACTTCACCACATCATGGATGGGCTTAGGAATGAAATGAGAAGGAATCTTGGGACTTTCGCCCAAGGGAGACTTACTAAACTTAGAGTCCATGAAGTAGAAAGCTTGTTGGAACAAGTAGCACAAGAAGAGGGTGAGCTACGTAAACGGGAAAGTGTGGAAGAGTATAATCGTGACTCCTCCCTTCGTAAGAAGGGAGTGAAATTTTGTGATGAGGAGGATGAGTCACCACTCGAAGAGTTGGTGAACCAAAAGATCTTGCCGATCCAAAAATTAACAATCGAGGTATCAACCAAGATGGACCAAACGTGGGATCACTTAGACTCAAGAATGGAAACTGTTTTAAAAATTGCAGAAGAGTCTAAGTTAGAACAAGGTAGTGATAAAGGAAAAACCAAGCGGAGAAACTTAAGCCCTGCACATAACAAGGGTAAGGGGAAAAATCCTATCTCCGATGAGGCTGTGAACTCTAAGACAGATGATGATAGTGGATGTGAGGTATGCTACTATGAACATCCCAAGGGATGTTGCCCAATTATCTCACATCTGCAGGAGTCTGGGGTGTATGCATTGAATCCAAGACTTAACCAAAGGCAAACACCTCGACAGTTACCTCATCCACAAGGTAACCCAAGGCAGTTCCACCAACCCTTAGCATATTATCCAAGTGGAACGCCTCCACAGCCTGTCGGACAACATCAGCAGTGGCAATACCCACAGTCATGGGGGATGCCATCACCAACACATCAATACCCTTACCGGGAACCTGATCCTTATGGATATTATGTGCAGCAGCCAATTTCTCTAGGTGACTCTATGGGTCACACTACTCCCCAATGTCACTACCAAGTTTAGGAGTACTTCAGGAGGACTCCTTCTCCTTTGAGAGATATCTCACATGCATTCCATCCTCTAACTCCACCCGCACCTCTTCCACCCGTAGCTCCCATACAACCTGTTCCAACAATGCAAGGAGAGTTACCTACCCAACCACAGCAACGCAATGCCATGAGAGCTGTAAATATACATCGTGTAGATAGCCAATCGGGTATTGGTTCTACCAATTGCAATTGTATAAAGAAGAGACCCTTTTTCAAAACCAGGAGCCCAGACAAACTCTCACAACAACAAGCGGTTTAGTATCTGTATAGGCCTCTAACTACTAACGCTTCAGAGAACCCTTCAGTCCAACCACTAAGTACGCAAATGGTTATGTTAACACATACCGTAACTGACTGGATAAAGGTGGGACACATTCCCAAGAAACTATATGATCCTGGGAGTCCCTTAATTTATTTGCAGATCACCGGAAATGCACCACATCGAGCTCTTCTTGACTCAGGTTCTGGAGTCAACCTAATTTCACAAAAGATGTACCAAGCCTGGAACCTACCTCAACTTAAGAAGAGTAACATACAACTGGAGCTGGCTGACCAGTCCCTTACCATTCCCTTAGGATTGGTAGAGGACATTATCACCACTGTGTGTGGGTGGTCATACCCAGCTGATTTCCTGGTGATCAAGGTAAATAATGAAGGGGACTTCACCATTATAATGGGAAGGCCGTGGCTAAGTACTGTAGATGCGTACTTAGGTATCCGTGATCTTTCCTTGCATATTTCCAAGATGAACTTTTATGGAAAGATCGAGAAGAAGAAGATTCCATGCATCGCATACAGTGATTCATCGGGTGATGACATGGAGGAAACGTCTCCATGTAATAGGTGTGCCCTTGGAAGTGAAACACAAAGATTTCTGTATGTAGCAATCACACAACCTATAGTAGATACCCCGTGGTTGATAGCTACTCAAGGGAGCAAACAAATATGCATGGAATGAACTGAGGAGATAACTCATGCCAACAATTGTGGCATAGATACATTGGAACGTGAGCGTCACCAACTTCCACCCCTCAACCTACGAACATTAGCGGGGAGAAGTTGGGCACTATTACGAAATTCAAACAGGTGCTCCGTAGTTCGGATCTCTTGCTTACAACTTAGTCATGGGGGAGATGGCCACCTATGCTAATCATATGGGGCCCTCAGTTCTTTTTAAGTTTTTGTTTTACACATTTTTGTTTTACACGTTTTTGTTTTACAAAGTTCTTTAACTTTTCTTGTTTTTGTTTTACAACATCGTTATACTTTTCTATTTTGTGTGTGTGTGTGTGTGTGTATCCACCATGTAAGTTCATCACCCAATAAGTGTTTAGACTGATGGGATGAACTACTTTTTCATTGATTGCTAATTTTTGGTTTTTACCTTTAAGTTACAATGTTGACACTAAGGTATGTTGTTTTGATATGGTAGGCAATGAGTCCACTTCATCCATCCATTCATCAAGTCTATGGTTTCTCTTGGCTTGGAAATGTGCAGTTTCCTTTTTCATAAAAACTTTAATGAATCGGTGACAAGGTACTTCTCAAACTAAGGAAGGACTCAAGGTTTGAAAAGGGTGTGACTTCAAGGGAACTTGATGCAGTTGTGTTGGCCGTTCGCTTGGGTGCTTGGATGTTTTCTCCTTAAGTTTTCTTACCGTTCCGATGTTACCCATTCTTCGGAAGTTGAGACAATCAAATTAATAAGTCTTTGCATGGTGTGGTCCCCACACATAAAAACACAAAAAACACAAAAAAAGTGAAGATTCAAAGCACACCCCTTAGACGAAATAACTTTGGGCTGCAAGCTCTAGTTATGGAACCAAAGTATTCCCTCTAACTACGGTCCTTCTCACTTCCCATTCTATCCCTTGTTTTGTCAGAATGGTGGTGGCTTTTGGAGATGCATTCTTGTTACTCCAGTGGATGGTTTGACCAAGTGTATTAATGCAAAGTCATTGGATGCAGTTGCTTTGAGGCCAGAGTTGGAATGAGATTGCCAAGTCACATTAATCATGTAACACACAAGGGGCTGTACACCACCTTGTCCTTGGGATTCCATTCCATCCTCTTCTCTCCACTCTTCTCCCCACCATTCACCTCATTGTCAGTTGTACCATTAGTATATATTTTTGTAGATACATTATTTTCTTTTCAGTAAATTCTTATGGTTAAGACTTTAACTCTTGTTCCAAAGGACATTCCCGGAGCCTACAGACTCTTTGAATGTGGGATTGTCAGGGCATTAAGGGTAGGAGCCTGCTTTGGGGAGGACCCACTAAAATTCCTATTTGGTGCATTAGTTAACTTCTTTCCCTTAAACATTTTGCAATTTATTTTCTTTTGTTCATTTCCATCTTGACATCTCTTTTATTGATGTCCTGGTTGTCCAATTTATCTCTCTTCCCTACTCCTTTTCTTTTTCCATTCTTTCGCTACTGGAGGTTCGCGATTAGTCATGGGGGTACGGGGCCTAATTTTTTGATTTTTCTTCTAAGCCACAAATTTTTTCATTTTTCTTCCTAACCCCTACACCTTTGGTAGTGATCACTTATATGTTCCCAGATCCGTATCAGCCATACCACAACCCAGCCAATGGACTTACACCGAAGCAAGGTATAACTACATTGAAATTTATTTATCCTTGCTAATACAAGATTGTGTTGTGTGTGCAGATGGTGATCACTCAACAACGGACCAGATTTGGAGGAAAGCACTTGGAATGGAGTAGTGTTGAAACAGCTAAGCTAGGAGAAGGATTGATGATGCACTTACCGATGGACAACGAAAGGCGCAATCTAGGCGTTGGCAGTAGCAAGACTCTTCTCTCTTCTTCTCTTCTATTCTCTCTCCTCTCTTTTCTCTCAGTTGCTAAATGTGGCCTGATGTCAATGTAATAAGGTGTTCACCCTTGTTGTCCTGAACACTAGTTGTGTCAAGTCTTGTAATAATGATCCGTTCACATGTCATCCCATTAGTTCCATTCCCTCAATAATTCCATACCTACCTGATATCATTGTAATGAACTCGAGGACGAGTTTTCATTTAGTCATGGGGGTATGATGGGACATGATATTGCATGAGCTGTGATATCACGTACGCGATATCGCGGCCGTCGCGATATCACATCGTCCCCTGCGATATCGTGTATGCGATATCGCGGTCTGCTGCCATATCTATAAATAAGAGGCGACACTTCCCTTATTTGACATCCTAGGCATAAAGTAGCGAAGCTCTGGTAGATTGATCACTTCATAGATAGAATAATTTCCCATGTGCCCGCAGTAGGAATCCCCAAGTGAACGGATCTTTATTCGAGCAGGTTTGTACCTGAACGCAAGTTGTGTATGGCAATAAAGACGAGCTTTGTGGATATACCTTGCAGTGCATGGATAGGTTTTATTTATTGTTATTTATTACATGTTGTTAGCACGGCATGAGTACGACTTGATTACGAGCATTGAAGAATGTATACAACTAATCAAGGAATCGACTACTCATCGCGATTAGGCCTTCTTAACCTTTCCTCCTAGATCATGGGATAAGTACGACTTGGTTATGAGCATCTACGGATGTGTATGGCTAGCCAAGGAATGGCTGCTTATCACACTTAAAGTAGTTAAGTGCCTCAGTACGACCACTTCGAGCACGTGCGTTATGTGTGGTGATCCTAGTAACGATTAGCGTCTGGTAGCCATAGTTGCATAGTTCAGGGTGTGTATGGTAAGTGGGAACGGATGCTGACGCTAGGACTTAGTGTTGTAGTTAGAGTTAGTTTTAGCCTCTCTACCCTTCATCTCGTAGCATAGGAGAAAAGCCAAAAATACCAAAAAAATCATATACCTCAAACTTACTTAACCATACACTGTGACAACAACAAGTAAGTTTGGGAAGACAAAGATTAATTAACCCCAAGTGTTCCTTGTGGCATTTAGGCATTTAGTTTGTGGAGTTCAACTAGATCGCGCATGCTACGCTCGTTTCGTATGGTTGAGTGTAGGGATACCCACCACTCATCAATTGAGATGGAGATGACGATGGCCTTTGTAAAAGAATTGTGACCATAATGGTGGTAGTGGAATGAGCACAAGAATCAATAGCTAAGGCTACAATGAAGCTCTCATGTCTTCTTGCAATTTTACTTGTCTGTGAAGTGATGATTGTAAACACTACCATTTGAAATGATTGTTGTTCTTGTTTACTTGTAGGTTTGTCAAATAGTTTTCTCGGGAAACCGATTATTTGTATTTGTTTCATTTATTTATTTTTAAACAGTGGGGTAGGCAAAAGCTCTCATGTCCATTCAAGTTAAGCCTACTCTTGTGTATTTTACCTCTAAGAAATGAAACCAAAACAAAGCAATTGTAGATTCTTGAGAAATGCTCAAAAGATAATGATCCAACACTATTAAACCTTAGAAAAAAAATACAAAGGTTGGATTCACTTTCATTTCTATGTGTATATTCCGTTCTTAGTAGGCAATGTTTTGAGCACTGGAGGTATACTTACAGTAGATGAGGAAATCTTTGTAGAACAAAGAATTATAAACCAAGGAATAGGGTTGTGAGGGCTTTAATTCTTATTCTTGTCACATCTCTACAATGATTTGACCCACCAACACTTTGGAGGTGAGACTAAATGCAATATTGGTGATGTCATGAGTATTAATGATGGTGAGTGGTAGCAAGTAATGATGTTGACCTAGAATCTTTACTTGATGATTATTATATTTTTTTAAACATTTTTGGAATCATAATGGTATTCCTATAGTATCCATCTAATGTTTTTTCTTTCCTTGAACTTGGAATTAAAAAATTGGTAATATTCAAACTATCCATCCTCATTTGAAATATATAGTTTTGAAGTAAACATGTCCACCCAAATATAATGGTTTTGCAATGGGTTTATCTTGGATAGTGAGTTAAACCTTAGGTAATAAAAATATAATTAAATAGCACAACTAAATAGAATAGATTCCTAAAGTTGAAATAGGAAAGATTAATAATAATATTCAAGTGTATATCTTCACATCCCCTTTCTTAAAAGAAATTGTGATACTCTTTATATTCCTACTCCATAATATGACCAAAATGTACCAACATTTCATTCCCTCCTTTTCACACTTTAGCTAAAAAACATAGACTTTATTGAAAACTTTTATTTTTTCATAGAAATAGAAATCCTTTTTGAGGAAAACTTTCATCGAACTTAAGGTTTGATGAAATAAAAACCTCATTCCTAATAAAACTTATGAAACTATACAAACTTAATATCATATAAACTATTCTTTGGGTGGAAAGAGAATAGTTAGAGTAACTCTCTTAGGGATGCTCATATTGAAAGTCCTTTCATATATTATCTTAGTTGTGATGAATGCTTTTCTTTCCTCTTCTTGCCTAGTTGAAGTCTCATCTTGGTCTTCACCTTTATCTTTCACAATTATTTTTATCATTTTTGCATCCATCTCTTTAGCTGTTGAATTCTAAGGTTCTCCATAATTAGATGCTTCTATGTCTTAAGACATAAAAAATTCTCCCTAGGAATCATCTCTACTAGATTCCCTTTGATATTCAGCTTAAATATTACATTCATGGAAGCTACCCCAAACATTGGAATGTATGGAAAGTCCACCAGTAAGAAATCTAAAGTCATCCGAAAGCCATAGTAGAAAAGGGCTTTCTCTTGATGCTCCATGGGTAGTTACCTTACAATAGGCCCTCAACACATGTTCTAGAAAACATCCCATGACATATGGGATAAATAGCCTTCTTACTACTCTCTCCCCAAGAATCATCTTCTTCCTCACACTTAAACACTTCAGTTGCTTTCTCCACTTAATGTATTGAATTGGAAAATGATGCAATCCTATGTAATCCACATCTCTTTTTATAGTATAAAGAAAGTTTGAAATTCACACCAATTTGACTAACCAACTTTGCCACTTTGCCAAAATTAATTATCTTTCCATCATTATATAATAGGCCAATTTGAATTCTACTATTTGGTTGTTGAAATTAATTCACCATCAAGTAATTATCTAACCATCACTCCCACTTACACACATGACACATAATGATTACTTGAGATAATATAAATTAAATAATTTAACTACCACTTTAAATTAAATATTATTTAAATAAGTACTCTAACATATACATATTTTAATAATACTATATAGACTTATCTAGACATACATGTAGGATACATATGTTATGGTTAAATATTATATAAGACTATATATATGTTACTTATTATATATACATCATTGCTAAAAGTCATTATTTACTACTATGCATACTAAATATTATTATAGTTACCTACACAGATATATATATTACTATACTATATACATATAAATATTTATATATACATACAAATTCAAATTGTGGGTAGTTGTCCAAAATAATGTTTTATATGCAAAACATTATATGGAAACTACAACTCTATCCCATCTAGCATGAATAATTTGTATATATCTTTGGATAATTGTTTCCTAATCTAAAACAAACCAATCCATATTGCTGAAAAATTATTTGGTGCTTTCATATTCCATAATAATACAAGATCACCCATCTTAAAAGTTGATGAGCGACAAGGTACCCCTACACCCAACCATATGAATCACAAACTGTTCACATGTGATCCAATCGAATCCATGGACTTTATAGTTTTTGGTGCACTAGTCTTATAGGTAGTGAACCTTGCCCTAAGGTCATTTGTTATCTTTCCAATTACACTTGTGAGGTACAATTATACTTTTCCTATCGCATACTCCTCTAGCCACCTCAAATGCTAGGACAACCACCGTTTGGTTTCAAAAGGGAGTTTTTTCCCTTAGATGTCTTCATCTCACCAATTAGTGGATTACTTGGGATATGTTCGAAAATTTATATGGGGCTTCCAAAACTATGCACCACTACATTGATAGACTTTATCACTTCATTCATCAGTACTTGCATTTGGATGCTTCGATTCCTAGTCTCTTCCATGGTCTTCAGTGGACTAATGGATCGAACCTTCTACCCTATAAACCACATGTGCCCTTTCAGTTGTTGCATGATTCCTTTATGATTGTTAATCATTGTAATAGATCATGGAACAAAGAAGAGTCTGAATAGTTTTGGCTCTCCCTCTTCTCATGAGTTTGGAGCCTTTTGACTCTTCCAAAAATTAAACAATTTCTTTGGTGCCTCCTTCATCAAGGCCTACCTATCAGCAAATGTCATGAATACCTTGGGATTTCAAATCCTAATTTCCCTCTCTGTAGAGGTCCTAATGATTTTGTCCACATTTTTCGCATTGCCCCTTTGCTTAGTCTTCATGGGAGTGGGTTTCTAAAATTTTCCCTTTGTGCAAGTTTTCCCATGAGGATATCTTGTTTGGCTTTCTAGCCACCCCATTTGCTGACATTTAGTTTCTTTGGGAAGTTATTAGGCCACTCTTTCTTTACTATATATGGAAGCGCAGATGCACTGATCTTTTCTAGGACACTGATGTGTCTAACTCTAACCATTTATCTATTATGGAAAAATTTCAAATTCTTCACCTTGTGCATTTCCAAATCATATCTTACACTTCTAAGTTAAAGTTGGATATTAATAAGTTGTTTTATTATTTGCAGCCTTGGAGCAAATACACTAATTCGTGCACTCTTTCCCATCTTGATTTGCTACATCGAAGTGTCTCATCATAATTTTGAGCATTTTTAGCTCTCTGTAGTTCCCTTAGTTTTATTACCTCATAGTTCCTAGTGACTCCTAGCATGAGGTTGCTCTTTGGAATGTACTCCCACATGATGTGAAGGTTTATGTTTCAAGATGTTTTCCTTCAACATCTGCATTTGACATTGTTCTTCTTCCTATTTAACCATCAATATGTTTAGATTTTGATCATGTACTTAATCTCATTTAATTAATAAAATTCTCTTTTTGGGGTCCGACACCCCCCCAAAGTATGATTAAGTGAAATCAAGGCATATGATTTTTATCATTTTATATTTTATGTTCTTTGGTGCTTTGAAGAGAGAGATAAAGTAATTTAATGACTAATTTAAATTAACTAACTATCTAATCTCTAATTGGTCCTAACATAAGCATCCAATCCCACTTTCTGTACATGTCCTTAACCCACGTATCTACTGTTGGATTACCAAGCACTACGTTACTAGGCATACTAAGGAATAATGTTACTGGGATTACCAAGCGAATACATGTTACACTTGAAGTGGTCATACTTATGTATTTAATCTATCTAGCTTATCTCACTTAATTAGCTTAGTTACTGAAAAATATTAAATAAATAAAAAAAATATTAAATGCATAAATGAAACATTTAAACTATCCAAAATGCTATAAGGTTTATCAAGAAGTTTGTCTTTATTGCTGCACACATTGTTATGCTGAAGTACAACAATGCTCAAATAAAGATGCGTACACTCAATGACTTTTACTATGGGTACTTGGAAGAAATATTCTAACTTTTAATTGAATAAACTATATGAGTTCAGCTAGTACTATTAGTTAGATCCCATAAATGCAGCTCATGAGCATGTATTTATAGTAAAAAATGGACCCTACATTGATGTAGCAAATGATGTGTTGATAGGGTTGTGTCGATGAGGCCACGTCAACATAGCCAACTGTAATCCATCATTCCCCCATGACTAAATGAAAACTCATCCTTGAGTTTCTTTACAAAATTGGAAAGCTATGGGATTATTGACTGACTCTTAACAAGAGAAAACAAAATGAATTAACAAAACTGAGTGGCCAAGTGTATAGACCAACACATTAGAAAAATTACGGTGTTCATGGCACAAAATTGAACACCATGACACGACTCTTCAAAATTGGATAGCATGTACTTTGATGATGTGAAGTTGGTGGAGAAGGTTAGATAGTCCTAGGTGGTGGTGGCTTCTAAGGTTCTGAGGGTCTTTCACTAGCTTTAGATACATGCAGTGGTTGAGGTAGCTATGACTATCTTACTGCTACTGCAACTTTTGGTGAGAGGTGAAAAACATCCAACAATTATTTCATTTTCTCCTCCTTACTTTTGGGATCATGCACCATCCACACAGCTTCACCAATGTGGGTTAGAATGGGCACATCTTAAGGACAAGGAATAGCTCCTTTGCATTGATGAATTAGGCAATGAATTATTTGCACTCGATATCGAATGCTCTAACTGCATATTTTAGCTCTTGGTAATCATTCATTCTCTTGTCCAAGTTCTTGGTAGTTGATCATTGATTTGTGAACCATGCCTTGAGAACATCGAATTCAGCATTTGCTATCTCAGGCTTTTTCTTAGTGTTTTTATGGTACTTGAACTCAGCCTTGTACAACAAGTATGAGTTGGCCACTTGCTTTTTCAATTCTAACTATGGCCATTTGGTAGCCAGCATTGATAGGTTTTCATAGCAAAGATTGGTCAATTCCATGTATTTTTTTTGTTTCTTCAATTTTCAACTCCTTTAGGTCGATCTCTGCTCTATTATAGGTATCTATTCCATCAATGATGGGTCTTCATACTTCTCTCCCTTGCTAGAGTTGCTGGAGGGCCTCATTTACTTTTGTCATAGCCATTTGAATGTGCTTCTCATTCACTTCCTTCTACAAGCTAACCTAGTCTCTATAATAATTTTTAACTCTTTCAAACTTAAGAGCCTCATTTTCCTAGGCAGCAATCTCAATAGTATACTTCTAGCATAAATCTTGAACTTCCTCCACAGATAGATTTTGGTTCTCTGTGGCTAAATTTCTCAACTTAGTATTTACCCTAGCAAGCTGCTCCTACTATTGATGAATGAATTCTTGCATTTGTTACTTCTATGTATCAACATTACATAGGTAATGATTGTCTGCAATCAGTGATTCGTTATCTTGCTACATATGAACCAAGTAGGTTTTTCCTTCTACTATAAATTGGTTGAAGATGGTCATCACCATTTCCTTAGCTTCTTTTAGTCATTTTTGAAGTTGTTAAAAAGCTTCATCTCTAGTTGTTATTAGGCTAAGGAGCTCAAGATCAACAAAATGGTCACATAGTTTAGCAACTTCTATAGCCAAGTGTTGGTTCTATGCTTGGGCCATTTCAAGTTGCCCTTATAGGATGATGCACTTGCCCTTTTCTTTCAATAGCTCCAACTGGGTTGCAATGATGTTATTTGAAAAATCAAAGATATTTAGAATTAGTTTCCCACTCCCTACCAGTCGATCTAGCAACCCTTTGTGTTAGGCTACACTCAATTTTCCATCAACCATGCCTGTAGATGTCTACACATCTTGAAGTGTAGAGATGTTTGGTACAAATGCTGCAAGTGCATTAAGCGTTTCAGTGATTTGACCAGCAACAACTTTAGTAGTAGTCTCCAGTCCTTAGTGCTACATCACTAGTATAGTTTCCTCCTCATGCTTCTCCAAATGCATTAAAAAGGAGGTAGCATTACTAGATCTATCTAGGAATAAGTGGTGTTGAGATAATGACACCGTCACCTCTCAAGCATTGGAATCAGACCTCACAAGCAATTGCATCTGTTGGGTAGAGAATATTGATCCATCCTTTTCCATTTTGCTAATTGTCCAAGCCATCTCATTAAGGTGACTCATCGTAGGTTGATATACTAATGGTTCCACACCACTCGTTCTTGCATGATGCTCCTACTCATGCAAGAGTTACTCTTGAATTTTGCACAAGTGCTCAATGACTATGGAAGCCTTCGATGTTGTTTCTTGAGTAGGTAGTGGAGGTGGTGACTACTAATCCTCTTCTTTGGACATGGTAGGCATCTTGTCCTTCATTATTTTAGACCACAAGGCTAAATAAGCATGTCTGATTATGTCATTTACATAGCAGATTATCGTTGTCCTTTTGCAAAGTTTCTAGATGAGGAATGAAAAAGGTAGTGTTTTTCTTCCACATTCATGTTCTTTAAAGTGCTTTCTAATCTCCAAATAGATTAGATGTGGAAGAGTTGCTAGAAATCTCTTGCTTAGAGTGATGCATGCTCTAGTATAAAAGGGATTCACCTTGCTGGGCCTCACCATTAGATCGAGATGATTATAGCGATTGAAAACATTAGAGGTTGGAATAGGACATGGAGAGTTCCATGGTTGCACAATCTTGATCCTACTTCCACACAAGGGCCTGTTGAGAATGGAGGCGGGTTGCCTAGAATGGTCTTGTTGATTGAACTAAGAATTATAGGTATTAGGACGAAATGAATGTGAAAGGGGTCATATGGTGTTTTCAATGTCTATGGCACCCACAGGTGTGAGTGTAGTGGAAGTTTTGGGTGTGCAAACAAGCATGTGAATGTGAAAATGTGTATAAAAATAATGAAAATATATGCAAAATGCTAAAATGTAGGATAAAATGTGAACAAATGCACATATTGTGAGTGAGAGAAAGTGGTAGCATCCCAAACAGGGGAAGTGTAGTCAATTGCAAAGGAACATTTAGGAGGTACGTGGTGTACAATAGGTATAGTAGGTAAGAATAATCATAGTCTTAGGGTGTCTAGGCTATGAAAATTAACGTTCTCCATGGAGTCTAGGCCTACTAGGTTGGCTACCATAGTGTCCTGTGATTTTTAGTGGTATACAATATGTTGGGTAGTGTACAATAGTGTTAAGCGGTATGCAATAGTGTTGTAGTGTCTCAAAATTTTCCAAAATGCCAAGTACACTTGAGTGCTAGGGTGCTTAGAAAGTAGGTTTTCTAGTTGAATGCTTGAAAATGTCATACCCTAAAATGTGAAGCATTGGGTCATTTATAGGATTAGGGTTAGTGTGAGTTGTGGATCAGGTGCCATGTGGCAGAGGGTTCGTTGGGACTACGCTAACCCCAACTACGCTCCCAATGAAGCAAAATGGTGTTCTATTGGTATGCTCCAATGAATCCTACGAGACTACAAGACCATGACTATGTTGCCAAACTAGTAATGCAAGTGCCGATTAGAGTGCAATGTACTTGAAAATAATGGAAAATAATTTAGTGTTGGAGACTATGTTTTCCACTCTCTCAAGTGGTGTAGAACGTAGGTACAATTTAGGGGCAAATGGAGGATGCAAAAGATACAAAACTTACTAATCTTGCTTACTAGATGAGTGTTGGAGCTAAGATGCTAGTTGATGTTGAGTTCTGGATGCTTCTGGAGGTAGTTTTTCATGACTATGTTGGCTACATTCTAGAGCATAGTCCAACAGGTAGAAAAGTTTTTCAAAAAATGAAGTTTCAGTGTAGACTATGCTAGCTACACTCTAGAGCATAGTTCAGTAGGGAGAGCATAGCCCAAACACTTAGAAAAGTCTATCAAAAAATGATGTCCTCATGTAGACTACATTGACTATGCTTTAGAGCGTAGTAGGAAGCGTAGGCTTGGAAGTTAGAAAATTGGCCAAACTGTTTCCTCCATGCCAACCCAGCTCTATAGCTTCTGGCTTAATACTTAGGAGAATTTGCAAAATTAGTCATGCCAAGGCTAACTACTCTCTAGAGCATAGTCTTGGTAGGGTGAGTGTAGTCAAGACACAGAAAAATTTTCAACCACTGTTAACAGTTAGAAAAATTTTGCAAATCTGTAGTCAGTGTCAACTATGCTAACTACACTTTGGAGTGTAGTCCTAGCAGTGGGAGTGTAGTCTCAACACTTAGATATAATCTACCAAGTTTTAACACTTAGATAAATCTACAGTTGAGACCTGGGAGCCCAAATTTGGTTGTGTTTCATTGGCCCCTCCTTGTTGATGTCTAATGGAGTGGCTCGAGAAACGTTGACAAAGAACACAAAACACCATAGTAGGTCCAACACCAACATCAGTCATTAGTACCTGACCAATGGTCACATCACATGCTCAAGAGTGCTAAGGGTAATGGCATGCTAGGGGTAAAGGGTGTAAAGAATCTACTAAAGGATAACAAGGTAGTAAAATGTAAATAGTGTGATATTGCAAGATGTAGAGTCAGCATGGCTGATGGTGATCATGACACCAAGGTGGCTTGTCACCTAAATAGTGATCTCTCATTAGAATGCTTATGAGGGAGTTAGCATCCATGGTGTTAGAATGGCTTACCCTTGAAATTGTGACCTCTCGTCGAAGTGCTTATGAGAATGTTGATGCTTATTTAGGGATGGATTGATTGCAAATTGTAGCTCCACCAAATTCTTGGGGACATGTTTTACCTCATTCCTTTTTTTGGTTTTTCTTTTTGCATTTTTTTCTTTTTTGGTCTACAAGGTGAACCTACTTTGGGTTTTGCACATTGCAAGATTCTAGCTATAGGATGCTTTTCGTCAAGTGGATTGCATGCCATCTAATGGGCTTTACTTTAGTGCAACCATGTTGCATCTATAGGATAGGTGTTTCCTCCCCAAGATGAGTTGTGTTAAACCTAGAGAGACTTCATATAGGATGAGTTGTATTACGTTTGCTATGGGTTCTATGATTGATGTAAAGAGGGTGCCAAATGCATCAGAGGGGTTGTAAGCTCAGTGATGTAGGGGAAAGCAGAAATAATTCAAGGTGAATGGGTAGATGTAAGTAATCTATAGTGGGGTAATAGAGATGTGCACTCTTGAGTAGTTCAACTAGCTCGATCATGCACATCAAAGCAATGTGATGACTTGTTACTATGATGAGACGCATCTCTACATGACTACCTCTTGGGATTTGTCCTGTAAACACAATGCAAAGAGGAAAATAAAACAACCACATAGCATGAAATGAGAGTAAACTGCTAGATGCAAGTGTGCTGCAAATGTTGTAATGGCTGGACCAGTTGGAAGAGCTCGAAGAACCAGTGTAGGAAAAACAATGTAGATTCCAGAGTGAGAAGGCTACAAAAGCTCTAGTAGCCATGTTGGAAGCAAGCACACAAAGAGGTCAAAAAAATAGCAAAGGGTGATGGTGATGCAGGTGCTCAAGAGTCCACACCAAGGATAAGAGCTTGGAAAACTAGAAAATTGTTAAAGAGCTAGGATGCTAAAACCACTCCAAGCTTAGGCAATGGTGAGGGTTAGAGGATGGTAGCAAAATGATTGGGCCATAGTACTATTGGTACCCTAGTGGGTGGTGCTGATGGTGAGAGCTCCAAGAAATAATGAAATACCCAAGGTCGGTAATGCTATTGGTGCGGCCTAAGGCTAGTACTATTGATGACTATGACAAGAGCTCTAAAAGATTAGAAAAATTTCCAAAGGCATTTCTAAATGATTAGTAAAATGCTAAGGGGCAGCAATGCTGCCAATGTTCTAGAGGCCCCTCTTAACAACATGAACTCCATTCTAAAACTACAGCACCCTACCCTACCCACAAGGTGTGGGCAGGTCGTGAAGAGTTGGAAGTATTTGTGCTAACTTGTCTATAGAACTATGTGTGTTGAACTACAAACCTAGTTTAAGGTCTTGGTAGACCATATGTTGTGCTAGTTTAGGGTCCTAGTAGACCATGAACCTAGTTTAAGATCATGGTAGACCATGATGTGCTAGTTTATAGTCCTAGCAGACTACAATGTGCTAGTTTAATGGATGTTGTGCCAATTTAACGTCATGATGCAAGGATGAGTTATGCCAATTTAGCATCATAGAAGATGAATGCTTTGGATGCTAGTTTTAGCATCATGGCCCAAGGACCGTCTATGCTAGTTTATAGTTGTATCGGACTATGGTGTGTATGATAGTTTATACTTGTAGTGGACTATCTATGCTAGTTTATAGTTGTAGCAAACTATGGTTTAGCTTGCTTTGTCGTTGATGTAGCACTATGTACTAGGTGTAGTACAACTTTAGGTACAAGTGGTTCATCATGTTGGCAAATTCATTACCATCATGGTTAGTGAGCTTGAATGCTCTGTTGTCATAGGCCTTAATGACTAAGAAAGTCCCTTCCTAGTTAGATGAGAATTTATCTGCAGGTTCATGAATAGCCTTGAGGACTAGGTTCCCCTTCTTGATCAGGCATTGATATTGATTGTGATGGTGTTTCTATCATTGCATTTGTTGCTGCCACTCGATTTGACCAAGCATTTGCATGAACTCATCCTCTATTGAGTTGAGGTCCATGGTTTTCAACTTGTTATTTTGAGCCTCATCGATGAAGCATGAAAGGATTAAATGGAGTGATGGAACCTACAATTCAAGAGGCAAGATGGCTTCAGATCCATAAACGAAACTATATGGTGTCTTACCTATTATAGTTTGTCATGTTGTGTGATAGGCCTAGAGTGCACAGATTAGTTGCTCGTGTCATCACCATTTGCTACTGTGAAACATATTCTTTGGAAGATTGATGATGACCTTATTTGTGACCTTTGCTTGACCATTCACCTATAGGTAGTAGGGCAACAAAAAGGAACGTTTGATTCTAAAGTGCTCACAAAAGGCATTAGTCTCAGTATTGCTAAACTGTGGCCCGTTGTTTATGACTATGGTCATGGGTAAACTAAAACGTGGCATTATGTTATCAAGTATAAATTTGTAGACCTATTGTGACATAGTCCTCTTAAGGGGAATAGCCTCAACCCACTTTGTAAAATACTCAGTGACAGTTATGATGAAACTATGTCCTATAGAGGATGTAGGTGTTATTGGTCCTATGATGTCCAAACCCCAACGTTGGAACAACCATGTGATCTGCATTGTATGCAGCTCAGTGGGTGGCACACACATTAGGTTACTATGCCATTAACAAGTGTCATATGTTTTGAATTTGGAAATGCAATTGTGCTCCATATAAGGCCAATAGGAGCCTAAGCATCTAATTTTCATTGCCATTATCCTAGGTGCTATGTGACCTCTACAGAGTTCCTCGTGGACTTTTTCAATGATCATATGTGCTTCATTGTTGCTAAAGCATGTTAACAATATGCCATTGTAGAAACTATGGCACAAAGTGCTATCACCCACGATGATGTACTACAATGATCACTTTCGCACCACATCTTTTTAGGCAATGATTAGGTGTTGAAAAGGTTTACCTTGTAGAAGGTATGACTTGATGTTGTTGTACCACTCTACTATGTGGGTCATGCTTACTATGGCTATGGATGTAATTTTGATTTTTTATGTGATAGGCACAGTGTAAGACGCCATCGAGGTGGGCAATGCGTGAAACATTTCAGGTGAAATGCTTAAGGCTAATGTCACTAATGCATTGACCATGGAGTTTTCATTGTGGGAGATATGCCAAACATTAGCAGTTGCAAATTACTTGAGCAAGTGCTTCACCAACTCACAATAAGGTTGCAAGTCTTGGGATTTATAAATATAAACCTCTATAACTTATTTCAGACAATTGTGAATCACCTCAAACTACTAGGTTTTGTATTCCTAGGTTGTGAGTTGATAAGATACCCTAGAGGAGACCTTCATACTTTGCCATGTTGTTAGTGCATTGAAATGAAAAATGATATACGAAGGATCAGATCTCCCTAGAGGGGAATGTGATTATGGTAGCAGTGCTACCCTCATGAGATGTTGAAGCATCATCAAAGTGTAAAGTACCTCAAAATTGTTAGGCACTTGGCTTATGCTGGTGACATGCTCATCCAAAAATTTTGGATCTATTTCTGCTTGATCATTGATTAGGGAAGCTATAAGTTGAGTGGCTATTACTTGACCTTTAGTTGATGCTTTTGTAATGTAATGTAGGTTAAAGTCCATAGTTATTACTTTCCAATGTGCTATGCAGCTGCTCTTGTAGATGTTCGTTGTAATTGCTTGGAGTACATTACTTTTGTAGAGGATGTTTACTTGACTGTGGAAAAGATAATGCCTCCACTTCTTAACCACAAAGACTAAGACAAGGTAAGTGTTCTCCACATCATTATACTTTGCTTCATAGGAAACTAGTGCATGGATTATGTAGTATATGAGAACCTTAGTGCTATCATCTTGCTTTTGACAAAGCAAAGAAGCAATGGATGCATCAAAGGTAGCAAGGTAGATATAGAATGGTTTATCTCCTTGTGGAGGTTAGACCATTCGAAGTTGAGCTAGCTTCTATTTAATGTTGTTAAATACCTCTTGGAATTGAGTTGTCCATTCAAGGTGGACTCATTTTTTGAGAAAATTTTGCATTAGTTGCAAATTATCGGTCAATTATGCGATAAACATCATGTAAATTACAATCTACCTTGTAACCCTTGTACCTTCTTAAGGTTGGCCAATGGTGCTAAGTTGGTAATGGTCTTAACCTTATTGAGGTCTACGTGTATGCTTGATTCAAATACTATGAAACCTAGCATGTAGCCTATCTTGATGCTAAAGACACATTTCTTAGGATCTAGCCTAAGTTCGTGCTTTAGACAACATTTGAGCACAAGGCCTAAATCACCTGCATGGTTGTGTGATGCTTTAGACTTAACCGCTATATCATTAACATAATCATTAAGCAAACCTAATAGGTAATCACTAAAGATACACATCATAGCTTCTTGATAGGTTGCTCCTACATTCTTAAGTCCAAAGGGCATCATTGTGTAGCAAAAGGTACCCCAAGGGGTCATGAAGGTAGTACTGAGCTAGAGCCTTAGGTTGTTCCAAATTTGGTTATACCTTGAGAACTTGTCCATGATGGACAACAAGACATGACTAGCTGTAGTGTTGATCAATTGATTAATACCAGATAACAAGAAGTCATCTTTAATGGTCACCCTATTCAAGTTCCGAAAGTCTATGCAAATGCATATACTTCTATTTTTCTTGGGTGCAACCATGATGTTGAAAACCCAATCTATGTAGTCAATGGCTCAAATGAAACCAACTTTGTAGAGCTTGGTGATTTCATCATGGACTACCAATGCCACCTCAAGCCTAACCTTATGGGCTTTTTACCTAACTAATTTTATGTTGGGATCAAGGATTATGTTGTGTTACACTACATGAGAATCTAGAACTATCATGTCTTTGTAAGACCATGTGAACACCTTGATGTTTTTATTGAGTACTTTTTTGATGTTTTGGACATGTTAAGGCTTTAACATAGAACTAAGTTTCAATATTTTTGCCTTGCCACTAGATGTTTCTACAAAGACTTCAATAAGGAAAACCTTAATGATGTCACCTGCCTCTAGATCTATAGCCTTAACTAGATGGTTTGGCCAATCTAGAAATGCCTCTATGAATGTTATGTATTCATTGTAGGCTACAGGCTCAAGGTCTAGGCAATGTGGATCAATAAATTGCATAAGATCACCATGTAGCCTGGTAAGGACTAATAGTGAATGAAGATGCTGGTATGTAGACATGTTGTGAATCCTACAATAATCATGTAAAAACAACTAGAAAAATGTCAAGCCACAACTATCTTAATAAGAGAAATATGCATAGTTAAAGAAACAATGCAATAATATTTTTCCTAAGTATGTAGATGTGACTGTAAAGGCAAGGGATGTGTGGGCCAGTTTTAGGCCTTAGTAGAACATGAGGTTGCCAGTTTAATGTCGTAGCGAATAGGTGGTGCCACTTTAATGTCATAGTAGATGGTGATATGCACTAAATGCATCATTGGGGCAAGGCTTGGTGCATCATGAAAGCAAAATTAGCCCAAGTGCCCACTGGGTGACAAGAAAAAATTTGTTCGAAGTGTGCTAGAAAAATTGAAAATATTTCTAACTCTGGTGACTAAGCCCACACTTGACTACGCTCTGCATTGTTGAGTGTAATCCTCAGTAGGTAAAAAATTTAAGTGGTTTCAAAGGAGTATAATAACAAATTTTATCCTTGGTGAATTTGTCATTGTCAAAGGTAAAAATGACCTTGTCAAAGCATAGCATAGTTACAAGGCATAGTTACCAACATGTCACACCGAACTGGATGTCAGCACCTTGGCTTGGCCAACATGGACAAGGGAGAGCATGCCCTTGGATTCCTACTACAAGAACACATGGAATAATGGAGGGCATCGTTGTCCACTAAGTACCCTAACTACACTCATCCCCTTTTCATTACTTTTGCATTTCATACTTGCCTTCTACACTTTGGCATTTTCTATGGATTTTGGATTGTTGGTAGCACCCTACCTTGGAAGGGGCCATCGTCACCATGGTCATATAGGATTGCCATGGCCATGGGGAAAGTGTGTGTGTGGGGTTTCATTTTTTTATTTTGAGAGTATGATGGGATGGGGGTTTGTCTCCCAGTGGTCATGGTTACTATGATGACTAGTGGGAGGTAAGGGTTCTACTAATTGTGGCCATTGTGCTGGTCTATGCAGCCAAGGGGAATAAAATTTTTTTGGCTTTTCTAGTGTGCAGGATGAAGGATTGAGGTTTTGGCAGTGGCCTTAAGGCTACCATTGTGAGGATGAAGTTGTAGTAGATAGTTTCTACCCTTTTCATTCTTCATTTTTGAGAAAACGTTTAGTGTAGGGGCTAGGGGTAGAGTAGGAGTAGGTAGCACTAGCAACGGCCATTGTTGCACATCGTAGGGTAGAGATGAAATAGGGAATTGCTATTTATTTATTTCATTTTTTGTGTTGAAAGTAGCTGCAAGGGCTATGAGGGCTTAGCGCCCTGTGAAAAGGATGCAATCATAGGGGTTGTAGAAGAGGGTAGTGCCCAAGGCACGTTTTTTTTTGGTCTGAGCTTTTGTTGTGCTAGAAAGAATGAGTGGTGGGACCTATGACAACACTGTCATTATGGTCAAGTGGGCTAAAACCATGGTAGGTGTAGAGAATAGGAAGTATAGGATGTGGGGCATGAAGTTGGACAACCATTAAAAAAAAAATTATCATTTTTGAGGCTACATTTTCTGGGAGCGTAGCCAATAGTAAAATGTTTTTGAAAATTTTAAAATTTAATTGATTTTTTTCTTTTTTGCAAAATTGTAAGGGTTATGCGCCTTAGGGAGCATAACTGATAGTTAGAATTTTTTTTTACATTTTTAGAATACACTCCCAAAGGTAGCCCAAAGTTAGAATTTTTCTAACATTTTCTAGACTTGGAAAAATTTGGAAAATTTTGGGCAAAAGTATTAAAATTGTGAAATGAGAAATGCTAATGCAGAATTGCTAGAATAAGAAAATTGTGATGTGCAAAAATTTGAAACACAAATATTAATGCTACACTAATGTTATGCCAAAATGTGTAAATTATAATGCCAAACATGCAAACTGCAAAATATTATGCTAACACTATACGAAAACATGTTCTACCCCAGTGAGTACCAGGTGCACCAAATTTGTATATTGATGTCCCATACCTGCAAGGCCCTAGTGGGCCCTCAGATATTTTCTAACTTATGCTACATTGTGTTAATTTTTTGCTAAATGTAAATTAATGTATTTTTGCTAAAATGCATCTACTGTGTACTAATGCTACGTTTGTTGCTTATGCAATCATAGGGTGTTGCTAAAGCCTTTCTTGGTTGTTGTGGAGCTTGTTGACATCCTTTGCTGCATGAGAAAGCTTGTGCCTAACATGCCTGCACTGGACATGAAGGTGGGTTATTAGGTGATATGCTTTCAATGAGGGGCATTCGAATTCCTGGCATAGCTACTATAGCACTTCAGTGTGATCATGTGATCACACTTAGTAGTGGAGTGTGCAAGTGCTATCATTGAGACATTTCTTCTTGGGGAAAATTAGGACATATTGAAGTTTATGTCCATTGACTTCATAATTAATGATGATAGGATATGTGGCTCAAGGTGAGGCCCTAGGGTCACTCACCCCTTATTCAGGATCTAGAGAATGCGAAAGTTTACTTGCTACAATAGGAGCAACACCTCCTTTGTTGCCCTATGTGTGCATATGATGTTCCAAAACCCACCTGGAACTATATACTGCATAGAAGGATAAGTTCTCCTATGATTTTGGGTTGTTTTTCTTGCTATTTACCCATGCTAAATTTGCTAACTGTTAAGTTCTCATGTCTAATGCTAGATTCAAAGTTGATGGTTAGGGGCTCCATGACAAGCCAAAGGCTCTTTCCTTAACCCACACTACCCTAGATGTGTTCTCCTCTAGTTCAAACTTTCGAGAGGATGTACTTGAGCAGGTGGAAAAGGATTTAACAAAATACTCTAGCTGGTACTTGAAGACATTTAAGCAGTGCAAGACCTATGGTTGCCTTGATGAGGGATGGGCTAGTGGTGTGCCCAACTTCAAGGAGCTGGTTGCACCACCACCATTTCCTCACACACCGTTTGTTCCACATAAGCACTTGTTATTTGGCTTTTATGCTTGCTCACATGAAATCATTAATTTTTCCTTGCTTGATTTTAGCATTGTTTTTGCCCATGTTACAATTGCAGTTGCTTCAGGAGAGGTGACAGTGGTCACCATAGGCCGCGGCAAGGCCACCCTCATCATGAAGTATAGTGATGTGGAGGGGGCACAACATTAGATGTGCCATCAAGCCTTAGAGGCATTAACTAATTAGCTCACATGTGTTAGGTTGATGGACCTTTTCTTTGCCCCTTTCTTGACTCCTTTAGTAGCGACACCCACTACTTCATCATCTGCATGCATGAGATGAGGGTAGTCTTAGACCTTAGCGATGCCTTCTTTGCTGACCTCTTTGGCCTTCCCTTTAAGGGCTCGTTGGTCATTGATAAGGCTAACAGAAAGGTAGACTACAAAGGAGAGATTGAGGAGTGGTTGGTAACCACTCAATCTCAAAAAGGCATAATGGTTAGAGATGTGTGTGTGCCTCCGGTCTAGGAGCTTTACCCTCTTTTTTGTGCTCATGCCTTTTAAAAGTTGCTCTCCTAAGAAAAAATCCTTGGGGTGGAGTAGGAGCAAGTGATGAGGGAGGTACTGGAGGATGGCACAAGGCTCAACTTGGCCTTCTTCATCCTCACTAGATTGTAAGCAAAGATTACCAAACTTTGCTACAACCTCCAGGTGATGTCTCACATGCACTTTATGTTCTTCGAAGTGTATCTACAAAGGTTTGTGGAGTTCTTGGTGGTCCATGATAGCAAGGATTGGGTAGTGCAAGATTTTGAGTAGCTATCCAAGCCTTTGGTGAAGCACTTGTTCACAACCACTTGCACGTAGGATTTCCAGAGGGGATTGATGAGTCGTACTCAGTTATGTCCAAAGCTCATCTGGGATAGTCATGGTCACATTATTTCCATGACAGCATGGGTGAGTTCCCCCTAGTTATTATTGCAAATGTGAACCAAGGCAATCATTATATTGTAGAAATGTTAGGGCCTTCCAAGGAAAACATCAAGAGGTTGCCCCCAGCAGAGGAGGCTATCCCTATGGTTGGATAGGTGGGCCCCAGGAAAATCTACCTCAAGATATCCACTTTGTGCACAGATGTTGTACGTTTGTACATGGATAGATAAATTTGTTTTTAAATTTTCTATGTCCATGATTTTTTATGTTTTATTATTTTGTTATGCTAATGCTATAATGCAATGTTTGTGAGTTAGGTGAGAGGGTTGCAGAAGTAGCAGCAATAGCAATGGTAGAGACTACCCCTCCTTAGGCTAAGTAGGAGGAGGCACCTAGAGAGGAGCTGCATGAGGCCATCGAGACCTTCCAATAGTTTTATGTAGAGGGGCTATTCCACCTTGATGAGGGTGATTTTGATAGCCTCTTTGATGGTGTGTAGCTAGGAGATCCCCCTGCACTCATGCCTAAGGATTTGCTAGGTAAGTGCCTTAAGTTGTCATTATTTTTGATCTTTTGCTCTTACATCTTTGGCTATTTTGTCTTTGCTAAATATTGTACCATGTTGGGTTACAACCTCAAATGTTCCTGCTAGGGATCCACCACCCATGCTTGTCCATCACATGAAGCCATGGGTAGAGATGCTAGATAAATTTGCCTTCATGGAAGGCATTGTAAAGGATATGGTGGACTGCATATAGCAAGTAGATCTTGAGCTTCGTATGCATGTTGTTTTTTTACTTACGTTGCTTTATCAATTTTACACTTATTTTGTGGCTAATTATTGATTACCTTATTACATGCTAATAAGTTCTAAGCTCTACTGGGATCCAAACCAAGTGGCCAAGGTGGATGTCATCCCCGAGTACTCTCTTGAGGTGGAGTAAGTACCTTGCTGTGTGTATGAGGTAGATAGAAGGTGTTCACTTTCCAATGAAAAAGCATTATGGAGATGCAGGCACTCGTACAAGCACCTATGGAAAAGCATGCATGAGCTTTAGGATATAGCGGCAAGCTAGAACAAGAGGATCAAGGACCTCTAGTTCTAGTATAATTTCTTGTCAGCTTGAGCATAGGGAGATAGTACCCGATGAACTACAGAGATTGATTGTGCTAGGTATTGGTCGAAAATCCAAGGTAAGAATGAGGATACTTGGAAGATCATTAAGTAGAGGCTATAGATGGATCTACTTGCTTAGAAGGGCCAAGAGTGAGAAAGCTTTAGTGCTAAGGTGTGCAAATGGGAGCACACATAGAAGCACCACAAATGCCACTACCCACATGGATCAGCATGGACAAAGATAAGATCCTTGTGGGTTAGGTGGCACATAGGGCTTGGAGGAGGGTTAGGTGGCACGTAGGGCCTAGAGGAGGGTTAGGCGGTGCGTAGTGCCTGAAGGAGAGAATACCTTAGTTGTGCAATTGTTTCCTAATTTGGTGTGGGTTAGGTGGTGTGTAGGGTATAGAGGATATGATACAATACTCACCCTAACCTTCGTTAGCGATGTCAAATGGCAATTCTACCCACAAAGAATTTCTTGAAGAGTTAGGAGCTTCCATTGGCTCTTCAAATTTTCTACTTTGCATTTTTCAACTTCATCCTTTGCAGGAGGCATGTTATCAAGGAACTCCACCTCTGACCCTTGTTCAATATTAATTTTGTTGATGGTTAAAGGGGCTGTATTGTCATTGCGTATGATAACCTTTCCACCTTCATATGGAAGGTAGAGTTCCTAATGAATTGGGGAGGAGATGGCCTACAACTAAGCCAACAAGGGCTTACCCAAGATTAGGTTGAAACCTTGCATCTCTTCAACCACCATGCATTCAGTGGTGGTGGGAAATTGCTCCCCTACCATGAAGGCTATTGTGATAATTCCCCTTATGACAATGCATGACCCATTGAAGGACTTCAGGCACGTTTTGTTTATTGCTTTGATTTGTTTAGTGAGACCAAGCTTGTCAATGACTATGTATGGTATAACACTAGTTTTTGCCTCATTGTCAACATGTACCCTATGGATTTTGCACTATTCCATGCAGATGGTGATGAACATTGATGCAGCAATGACTTGACCCCTCTCACGGTCCACCTTGATTGCCTCATTGTGAAATGCCAAGGATGTCAAACTTGATTCTTGTGGGGGAGGAGGCAACATCACAACATGGATGGACTGTAAGATGGGATCTTGGGCAAATAGGGACTAATGCATTTTCCACCATTAGACTCTAAAAAAGTAGGGAGTTTGCACGTTGCAGCACCCTTATGACAAATGGTATTTGGGCTATTGCTACTACAACATGCTACAGGGCCTTGATCACAAAGGATGTTACAGATGCCCAAGGTGGTGCTCTGATAACAAAGGGGATCCTCAAACTAGTTGATGTAAAGGAGGCTTTAGTGTTACCAGAAGATGCACAAACTACGAATGGTTCCTTCACCAATTCTATATTGTTATGAAAGCTAATAGAATTGATGATGTACCCTATGCCACTTGTGTTGAGTAGGTCCTTGTAAACCCCCATTGACTAGTTTTGGAGATGCATTGGGTTGGTAGCGTTAAGGACCAACTCACCCTTGTCAATCATGTGTTGTATGTAATCCTACAATGCCATGCAAAAGTCAGTATCATGACCTTGCAATTGATGATATTGGCAAAATCTATCTAATCTAAAATGCTTAGGGATCGGAGGCTTATTTGGTAGTGTGCCTGAGGGGTTCTTGAGGAGCTCACAATTTTGGTCATGCTGTTTGTGAGCATCCTTAGAAATTTTGTTATACTAGATGTGTCCAACATGAAGTAATTAGTCTAGAAGCTCTGACCACTTAATGGGCAACAATGTGTACTTCGAGTGATCCTTGTGCTTGAAATTAGCATTTTTTTTGCATTTCCATACTTAGCATTTTTTCTACATTTCCATGGTTAGCATTTTTTCTACATCTCCATACTTGGCATTTTTTCTACATTTCATACTTGGCATTTTTTCTACACTTTCATACTTAGCCAAATTTTCTACAGTTTTACACTTAGTCAATTTTTTTGCAGTTTCCATACTTAGTTTTTTGTAGTTTCCACACTTAGCCATTTTTCTACATTTTTGNTTTGCCTCTAGGTCAAGGTGATCCACTTGTAATCCTACTTGNGACATACTTAGTCATTTTTTTTGTAGTTTTTAGAGTTAGTCGTTTTCTACAAACAGCAACTCTCACAACCTGATCTGTGAACATGAATCCAGATCAACCTTCCACATTGGTGTCTAACACAATCCACCCAAAGCGGGCTGCACTAAGCCATGAATAGTATAATTTTGTTTGTTCTAGAATCTAAGTAGGATTACAAGTGGATCACCTTGACCTAGAGGCAAAACAAGATTATGAATGAGTCCATTGAGAGGGATGAAAGTACAACCTAACCCTATCTTGTTCAACATAATCCCATTCATGAAGTCCTACCACCAATTGTTGTCCCAACTTATCTATGTAAATGAGCATGATGCAGGAACAACCTACAAGGAAGAAGATGAGTTTGAGGCTCACTTTGAACATGAGAGCCCCCTCTGCACCATCCTTCAATGATCGCTCCCCAGTACGCGCCTCCTCAGTTCGGTCCATCCATCCTCTTTGAGATGGTAATCATGCCAATTTAGCCTTCCTTATAAGTGACCACTGCAATTACCCAACCATATGCTCATGCAGGGGCCACCTCCCCACCCTAGACAACTCAGGCATCCTACATCTTGCTTGTCTCATCGATGCCCACAGTGTTTGTACAACCCACTCATGTGTGGCCTACCTCGAGCATCGTGCTCATTACTTCACCAATGCATCAAATAAACCTATCCACTATGGCATTAATTAGGCAACAACCATTTACTACAATGTTAAACTGACAATGACCATTTGCTATGACATTAAACTAACAAACTCCACAACCAACAATTTGATCCTATGCTATGCAACCAACACAAGCCTAGCCAGTGCAATCGATTACCACATTCCCAAGCTTGGATCAAGCATTCTAGCTAATCCAAAATTTGATGGAGGAGATCAACCAACTCAAAGATGCCTACTTAAAAACTATCAAGGTGGTGGACTTCTACCAAGACAAAGCCATAAGTCCTATGGTACCACCGTTGACTCTCCCAACTAGGATCCAGCTGCCTCAACTCACCAAGTACAATGGTAAAGAGGACTCGAATGCACACTTGGTCACATTTCTATTTGAGTGCCTACTCCTTCAAGCCTATACATGGCATCATGCATGCATTCCCCATGTCACTCATTGGCATGGCCTTAGACTGGTATCATGCACTACCCAAGGCCTCAATCTCTTCTTTGGAGGATCTCATAAGCCAATTTGATGTATAACCTAAAGCTTGAAGTAATCCTCGACTAGCTCATGCAAGTCAAGTAGGGGCCTATAGAGCTCGTGCCAAAATTTCTCTAATGTTGGAACTTTGCATTGAGAAAAATGCATGAACCCCTAGTAGAGATGCATCTACTGGCCATCTTTAACAGTGTAGTGAATGACTTCATCAAGTCCAAACTGTATTACTTAGCCTTGAAGTCTCCTAGACAAGCCTTTGCCCAAACCAAGGGCATAGAGGAAGTAGCACAAGCTAGCAATGACACAACCTACATGGCCTATAGCAACTAACATGTGTGGAAGAAAAATGCAATAGTGGCAATAGTGGCCACAAGCACAAAAGCAACCAACTAGGGCCTGACAACCAAGCAACCTAAGGCCCCAACTCACAAAGCTGCCAACTCTAGCACCAACTCACCTACATTAGCAAGGGCTGCCCCAAGTCCAACTTGGAGTAGAAGGATTACTCAAAGTATACACCACTACTGATGGAACCCTATAAACTACTAGAGTAACTCTTGAAAGCTAGGCAAATCCAACACAAATGAGTATAAAAAATTTCCTGCCAATGACATGACAAGTACTACAAACTACCGAGGAACCCTGCCTCAGTAGTACTGAATGAGCCCTCAATCCCACAACATTTCCAAATGGACTAATACTATCATTACAACTAGTGGTCATAGTATAGATAACTATCATGCTTTGTAGGATGACCTACAAAGAATGATAGATTGGGGTCAACTGGTGCTCAACACAGCAAGCCAATCCAATGCAGATGATGCCCCTTATGTCATAAACTCCATCAATGTAGGTTGTAGGTCTAAACTTGCACAACAACCTTTTGTGATTTACATGTCTCCTAGCAAGGTAAGGATCCCCTCAACTGGCACAAGCAAGAGACCCTCCTTAATACCTTTTGTGGTTAAGGTCCCTTAGTAATCGTCCACTAAGACATTAAACTAGCAACCAAACTAATCATCCACTAAGACACTAAACTAGAAACCACAACAGTCATCCACTAAGACGTTAAACTAGCATGATGTAGTAACAAAAATTGCTAAGGAACCATTCATCATCAAGGTGCCATAATGAGTTGGCCTATCAACAACTCCTAAACCACCATTTTTCATAAGGGTACCACAAGATGATAGCCCCTCACCTACTTGAAGCCTAATAGTGGGAAAGATCTCAGTCTCTTCTCCTTCAAGGGCCAACCCCACTAGCAACCTAGGTAGGCCTACCAAATTGTATTGCAAGAAGACAAATGAGCACCTCAGAATGTCCATGGTCGAAGCAAAGGTCATAACCAACAAGTAATAATCAAACATTGGGGCCCCTATGCTTAACCAGGCCAAGCAACCTAAGCCCAAGTTCCCTCCATGAGAGATCCATCTATCAAGCCACATGGATGAAGTCAAGGCCAATATAATGACCGATGAAAAGGACTTTGTAGCTACATTAACCTAGGTGAAACAAATTCTCAAGAAAAAGAACACAACATTGAGCTTGTATGACCTGGTCATAACCTCATCTACTTAATGCCAAGTGTTGGCCTTGATGTTGGCCTCCATTCCTATTATAGAGGACATCCCTATAGATGAGAACACCATGCGTACAATGATGTTGCCCCCTGCACTATAAGAATTTGGTTCAACATCCCTAGCGTTTCACGATAATGCAATCAAGGTCAACCTCTAATGAGGGGAGGTCACTACAACTCCATTGCCAATTAGTAGATGTGTTAGACAGTTCAGCATCCGAAGAGTACATGTCGATGATGTTGTAGTAACAAATTTAGTCCTATACTTCATCATTAACAAGCTAGGCCTGGTAGACAAAATCAAGCCAACCAAAATCATATGTCTAAAATCCTTCAATGGATTATGCATCACTGCTAGGGATACAATCAACGTGGCCTTCATTGCAAGAGAGAAATTCCCCACTAATGCAGATTTCACTATCATAGAGGAGATGCTAGGCTTCAACTTGATCCTAGGCAAGCCTTGGATATCTCAACTATGGGCTGTCTCCTCTCCCATCCACTAAGAAGTTCACCTTCCATATGTAGGTGGTCAAGTTATCATTCACAGTGGTAATGCCTTCTCTCTAGATATCTACAACATAGACATCGAGCAAGTGTTGGAGGTGGAGTTTCTTGGTGATGCACCTATAGTAACCAATGCAATGCCTAAGGCTAACATACCCAAATGAGTGGTTGAACCCAACAACCTCCTAGAGGATCCTAAGCCTTGCATGCCCTGTAATCAATTCATGGTTAGGAAGCAACTATGTGATTAAGACATTCCCTTGCCCAAAAACATGCTAAGTACCTACTTACCCCTTTCCTCCATAGGCCATGCATTTTTGGTTTTTGCTTACATTTCATTTGTTCATGCATTTAAATTTCACCTACTTGACTAGTTTACACACTACTTCTCTTTGTTTATGCATTTCTACTTTGTTTATGCATCCATACACTTAGCTTATGCATTAGATTTGAAAAACATCAAAAACACATAAAAATAAAAAAACAAAAAACTACAAAAACACATGGCCCGAAAAGGCCTTAAACTAGCCCATGGCCCAGAATGACCTAAAACTATCACTTTTTGCATTACTTTCCTTTCATTCATGCATTTTAAGTTTGTTTACGATAGGTGTCACTTAATGTTGTTTTCTAGTTGATTTTTACATGATCTTGTAGGCACATAGCATGACTACGTATGCAACATCACACTTGACACAAGCAAGGTAAGCCCTTGTCTATTATGACATAAAAAACTAGCATATATAGTCTACTATGACTATAAGCTATTGTAGTAGTTTGCTATGACTATAAATTAGCACAGATCATCCTTGGGTCATGACATTAAAATGGCATAACATCCACCATTTGATACGATGTTAAACTAGCACCCAATAGTTTGCTAGGACTATAAACTAGCACATCATGGTCTACTAAGATCTTAAACTAGGTTCATGGTCTACTAGGACTTTAAACTAGCATGTTGCTAATCTATTAGAGCACCTACCATTAGTGAAACACTTGGGGCACTCATAGCATCATTGCCTCCCACAATTCTCTTGATATTTTGGAGCACCTACCATTAGTGTAGCCTTCAAAGGCTCGCAACACCATCATCCTCACACTTTCACTAGCTTCCTAAGCACTTCTAACTAGTACATCATTTGATGCATTTGTAGCATCTTCACATCTGGAATTTGCACTTGCATTTCATATTTTATGGTTTTCTTGTGTTCTTGAAGTTGTGCTTGCAAGATGAAGCCTCAGAGGTAGTCATGCAAAGATGCATCTCATCATAGTAGTAAGTTGCCACATTGCTTTGATATGCATGATTGGACTAGTTAAGCCAGTCAAGAGTGCACATCCTCCTCATCTCATTACAACATACACACATCCACTCCTTCATTCCAATAGCTTCTCATCCCTTGCATACTCACGATTACACATCTCTCTAATGCATAGGCACTATAACACATATGTACCATATGTACCATCTCTCTAATGCATAGGCACTATTACACATATGTACCATATGTAATATTCTCTTCATGTCAATCGTAGGACCCATGGTGGACATAATGCAGCTCATCCCATGGGGAGCCTCTATTGGTTGGTCAAAGCTTAAGCGAATGTAATGCAACTCATCCCTGGGAGGAAACACCTATCCTATAGATGCGATATGAGTGCATCAAAGTGAAGTCCATCTACTCGATGGCCCACACCTTGTAGCTAGCATTTAGTAATAACCTAAACACAACGGAGGTTTGCTTAGCAGAAAAGCATACAAGAAAAAAAGAAAAGAAAAGAAGAAAGAAAAAAACTCAAAAAAAGAGAGAAAAATATGAAAAAAAAAGAAAAAAGGGTAAAAGCACATCCCCAAGCAAATTGACAGCATTGCAATTTCACAACCTAGCCCAACCTTGGATTAAATTTAACTCTCTCATGAGCAATTCTGATAAGAGGTCAACATTTTACGGGCAAGCCACTTCATGTCATGGTTACTATCAGCCATGCTGACTTCGTATCTTTCATCAGGATACATTGTTTGCACTTTATTTCCTCTATTTGAATTTCATCTCCCTAGCACATTGCCTACATACTTTGCCCTATCATACCCTTATTCCCTTAGCTACTCCCACCCCCATTTTGTGGCTACACTCTACACATAGAATTGTGAAACACTACTTTAACACTTAGCACCATTTTACACTGTTTGCATTTGCATTTTGGTTGACCAAACCACCCCAAATTGCAATTGAAAAAATCCCTATTTGATCAACAAGACTATTTAGGGTGCTCCACCTCCATTTCCAGTAAGGCCCTCATGCAAAGGTGGGGTTAAGGCTGTGCATCTGTTGACCCCATGGTGATTCCAACCATTTACATTTTCAGTCATTACAGTATGAAATGTACAATAGGCCCTGTAGTTGAGTGTATTCATAATCCCAAGGTGTCCAAGCTATGAAAACTAATGTTTATCATGGAGCTTGGGGCTGTTGGATTGGCTACTATGGTGTCTTATGATGTGCGGTGGTATAAGGTGTGCTAGGCAATGTGCAACAGTGTTGTAGTATCCCAAAATTTAGCAAAATGCCAACTGCACTGAGGTGTTATGTTGCTCAGAAAGAAAGTTTGCTAGTTGAATGCTTGAAAATGCCAACCCCTAAAATGTGAAGCATTGGAATACTTATAGGCTTAGGGTTAGTGTGAGTTATGGATCAGGTGCCACGTGGAAAAGGGGTAGTTGGGGCTACACTAACCCCAACTATGATTCCACTAAAGTAAAATGGTGTTTTGCTAGTGTGCTCCAATGGACCCTGTGAGATTGCTAGATTGCGACTACATTGCCAAATTACCAATGTAAGTGCCAATGTAAAACAATGTAGTGTTGGAGACTACATTGTCCACTCTCTCAAGTGGTGTCAAGTGTAGGTACAATTTGGGGGCAAATGGAAGGGGGTGGGGTGCAAAAGAGACAAAACTTGCTAATCTTTCTTGCTGGAGGAATGTTAGAGCTAAGATGCTAGTCAGTGCTAAGTTCTAGAGGCTTCTGGAGGTAGTTTTGCAGGACTACACTAACTATGCTTTAGAGCATAGTTCAATAGTTAGAAAAATTTTGCAAAAAGTGAAGTTTTAATGCCAACTACACTGGCTATGCTTTAGAGTATAGTCTGGTAGGGAGAACATAGCCCAAACACTTAGAAGCATCTACCAAAAACTAATGTCCTTATGAAGACTACGCTAACTACGCTCTAGAGCATAGTAGGGAGTGTAGGCTCAAAAGTTAGAAAATTGGCCAAGGCTTTGGTTGATACTTAAACAAATTCGCAAAACTAGTCATTCCAAGGCTGACTATGTTAACTATGCTTTAGAGCATAGTCTTAGCATGGTGAGCATAGTTAGGACACTTAGAAAACTTTTCAATCACTGTTGACACTTAGAAAAAGTTTGCAAATCTATAATCAATGTTAACTACACTAACTATGCTCTGGAGTGTAGTCCCAGCAGTGTGAGCATAGCCTCCACACTTAAACAAAATCTACCAAGTTTTGACACTTAGAGAAATCTACAGTTGAGACCCAAGAGCCCAAATTTGGTGGTGTTTCAATGATAGGCTACAATTTTGAACTATATGTATTCCATCGATGTGAGTGTGCCATACTCCTTATGGTAAACCCCATAACACCGTTGTGTCCACTCCTTTTTGGCCCCAAGATTACCTTGTGTTAATAGCTCTACCAATTGTATCCTCGTATCAGGTAACCCCAACGCATATGTGATAACTTCAATCGAGTAGGACACTTGAATATCCTTGATTTTCATTATCTAGCTTGGCCTTTTTTTTATTCTATAAGAGATATGTCTCTCCCATGTACCACTCCCCACTGGAAGTGATAACTAGCTATATGTGAGAGGTTTGCAATTGTGTTTTCACCTATGTTAGAGCATGATCTAAAAATGGTCCAAAGTTCAGTTCTTGGAGAATTGAGTGTTGGATCTCATGGGGCCTGATGGTGTCAAGGTAGGCTTGTGTTAGAGTGATTTCAAGCCTTGGTATGGGTCCTAGTTCTTCCCCTCATTGTGATTATTATAATGAAACTTTTTCTTTAGGAATCCATTTAATAAATTCCACTTCGAGCTCCTCTCGAAGAGGTTCCATTGCATTGGTTGCTTTTGGTAGCTCTTGGGATTTTTCTTCTTGGCCCCTTCCAATTTTGGGCCACTTCTCCCTTGGTTGAGAGGGTCCTCCCTCCTATGGTTATTTTGGTCTTGGTGCCATTTGTAATCACAACATGACCATAGGCTAGTAATCTATTGTGTAACATGAAAAAATTGGGATACCTTATCTACATAGGATAGTTACACTTGGATAAGTTGTGATCATGGTTGATTTAATAAATTTTTATCATTATTTTATTTATGTTTTATGTTAACAAGTATTTTTTTTAGGGTGTTCAAATAGTTAACTCTCAAAATATGATGGTTTCATATCATTATATTCATTAATCCTTTAGAGGATTTAGAAAAATTTTCAAAAAATTTTATTGGAAACCTTAAGGTTTATGGCCCCCACAATGAAGAGCTTACCTCTAGTAGCTGTAGGATCAAAGAATGGAGTGATTTAGACATATGGTTGAGAAGTTATGGGATCTGGAAGATTTTGGGCTCTAAAAAATGGCAAAACCTTATCTCATGCTATGAAGTAAATGTTAAAACAATTACAAAGTATGTAGTAGTATATATAGAGTTTTTGACATGCATCAATGGGGCCTCATTGATGAGGTTAGCTGCATTGACGAGGCCTCATTGACACAATTGTTGATCACCATAAAATTTCATTAACTTTGAATAAACTTTTAAAATACAAGGAGTTTTTGAGTGAAATTAGGATAAAATGGAAGCTCAAAAATCCATGAACAGCATGAAAATAATAGAAGATGATTTGGAGCTTAGAAATTTAGAAAATTGAGAAAATAGTGTAGAGAATGAATTTAATGAAAGCTTAAAGGAGCACTGAGTAGGATACACAATGGAATATGTGAAAGATAGGATTGTAACAATGTCTAAAGTAAGGAACTTAACTAACCAAGCCAAAATATATGTAAGTGAATCCTCCCCATAGTAGGTACATGCCCTTTTGCCCTTGCATAACCTCAACTAAGGAGTTCATGGGCCCCACAATTGATTAATGGTCATGAGAAGTTAAGGACCAACCTAGAAGAATCTATCCAGGAATTCCAACACGTAAAACTAAGACATTGAGAATAACATAGAAACTGATAGTGAGGTGAGTTATGGCAACATAGATGGATGATTGAGAAGGTGGGATGAAATCTTGAATTAAGGTCATAAGAAGTCCCTTGTGGAGTTTGTGTTTAAAATGACTTGAGAAGATCCATCCTTAGTCCAGACCAAAACCAACCTCTATTAGTGACTTTGCATCATCACTTCAAGACCAATCTACCCACTCAAGACACAAGAGTACTCCCACAAAAAAACCACCATTTTGTAAAGAGAAAAAAATAGAAGTAGGAAGTGAGAGAAACGACCTCTGTTAGAGGGGATCTTCAATCATGGATACATGTCTTTCTAGTCACATAACCAACTTGTAGCCTATTTATTTATCTAAGGGGTGTGCTTTGAATTCCCATTATGTTTTTTTTTGTTTTATTTTTTAGATGAGAACCACACCATGCAAAGACTTTAAAAGGTTATGAGGAGTTGAATTTCTGTATGGTAGCTTTCTTCTTGCGATGGAAAGTAGCAAAAGATAATATATGCTATATTTTGAAGTTCGTTTTCTTCAAAAACCATAATTCTTTGTTGTGATTGGTGCCATTTTACAGAGTTTCTATTGTGATTAATTCTTGATAGTGTCCACATTGTTTTGAGGGAGCTGCATTGTGGATACCTTAGTTTTCGTTAAATTCATTGTCTTGATTTGGAAAGTAACGTCGACATGGATTACTAGCTTGGAGCTATATAGGTTCTTAGGTATGGTATCTGGTGTTGTGCTTTCATTGATCCCTGGGGTGTTCTGTCGTAGCATCGATGGAATCAAATTCTTGTTCAATATGTGTGAACCTATTGCAAAATTTTTATATATACAATATTATAGTATTTCATCCTATTAACTTGCTCTTTAAACTTTCAAGGTAGCAGTGGAGTAGAACTTTTTTCGTTCATGGATCATATCTACTTACTGTGGAGGTAGAGGCTATGCTCATAGCCTAACAAAATAAAACCCAATGATAATACATCGTTATAGGGAGACATTTATTGCAGAAACCATTGCTTGTATCCATAGTTGAATAAATCTACATTATGCATCATGCCTAAAAATTGGTAAAAATTGTTCTATAGTTGTAAGAACTTGAGCATTGGTATCTTGTTAAGCAAACCATTCCATTATTGGATGAACTTTTGCATTGGTTCAAGAAGTCTTTGCTTGACCTTCATTAGTTGGTCAAGGGTGGTATCAAGTACTTAAAGTAGTTGACAAATTTTGCGAGTCTTTAAGAGAGGATATAGATCCTCTTGGAAGGGTAGGGCATGGTACCCCTTGAGGGCCTTTCTCTTAAGGGGCAGAGAATATTCTTGTGACGATGTGCAACAAAGCTTGTAACAACAAACACTTGGAGTAGAAGGTTATGAGATGGACATTTGGGTCATTGTTGTTATTGTACTTAGTGAATTGTAGTATGGGGACACCAAGGGAAGAGTTAAAGGTGGGATCATAGGATTGATGGGATTGTCTTGGTAGAAGTCCATGATCTTGACAGTCTAGAATGTAGAGGCCTTGAGCCTCTTCAACTCTTTGGTTAAGTCTTGGATCCTTTGAAAGGCTTGATCTAGGCCTTGAGGTGTCCTTGTTAATTGCAGTGTTTGTACAAAGAGCTGCGGTATCTGTTGGGAGGCCTGTGGTCTTGTTATTAGTTGTGGCACTAAGGAGAGAGGTTGCATCATCACAGTGGTAGGTGGGCTAAACAAAGAGAAAGACATTTGTGCTAGTATTTGGGGCACAAATGGGACAAAGGGGGTATGTGATACCCAAGTTACTTGGGGTCCCATAGTGGGTCCCATTTGGTTTGTTAGAGGGCTGGTGGTGGTCACCACCACCGATAAGGGCTACATAGACCGAGGTTGTGTGGTGAAGAACATAGAATTTTACAACATTTCAAAGCTATAGAGCTCAAGTTCCCTCATAGAATTTTCATTTTAACTTTGAATTTTTGTTTAAGATGTGAAATTAATTTTGTTATAGATTATCATGTTTTGGCCTGGGTAGCTATAGAGAATAAAAGAAATATTTTCCCTATACAATATATGAATGAAATATTACAGCATAGCCTAGCAGAGATTTATGAACATTGAGTTTAGTTAAATCTAAGTTTATTTTTGATAGATTATTTATTAAGTGAGATTCTAGAGTGTGAAAGGATAGCTCCAATTTTTACTTGGTATGCATCATAGCATAGAGATCACCTTAAAGATCCCTACTATGAAGTTTTCTTAGTTATATATTAAAAGAGTTATTTTGATGCCCAAGCCTTAAAATCTTTGATGAAATGTGTATATTCCCATTTGTTGAAATTCATCTTAGGAGCTCTTCATCATAAATAGACTAGAAGATCATCAATAAAATCAAGAACAAATGTCATGAAGCTATTTTTCTCTACATCTATTATACTTAGGTTTTGATAGCAAGATTTGAAGGACTGATATTTAAGCTTTCAAGGTTAGTAGCTCCATATTTTAAAACTTTAGAAGTAGAAAGAAAGATGTGGAAGTACCCCTGATGAGCGACGAGGTACCCCCTATGCCCAACCATATGAATCACAAGCATGATTTGGTCAAATTCCATGGATGGGGCTAGTTGTCACATCTAGATTATTATGCTTTGATTGCAGTTCACTATGTTCCCACTTGGACTAGTGGTAGCTTTGTCATGTATGGTTTAGTACAAAGTGAGGCATATGATTCTTGATGTTATTTCAGCCTTAAGATACTCTTAATGACAATAAAGAAATCAATTATTCAACTAATTAGCAATAGAAAGTAAAGTCTAAACTAGCGTATGGGTGATGACTATCCATGCCCAACTTTCCATACATGTCCTGAACCCACGTATCCACTACTGGGATTACCAAGCACTATGCTACTAGGTGAACCAAGTAATAACACTATTGGGATTACCAAGTAAATACATGTTTACACTTGAAATTGGTCATGCTCATTTTGCCAATTCATTAATATGCATGGAAATGTAAATATTAACTAAGTATATGAAACATAAATTGCATTAAAAGTAAATTTAATCTAAGTCAAAGTGTTGCAATGAATAAGAATTAATCTCGATCTTATTGTCATTCATGGAATGTCTCTAGGTACATTGCCACTCAAGTAAGAAGTTGTACAACTAACTCAAATCCACACTGTGGGCACTCACTAACTATTCTCTAAGACTATGGAATAAAATTACAAGAGTTTGTTTACTTTATTGACCAAAGAATGCCAATAGACGGTGGAAGCACATGTATTTATAAACTTTATTGTGGAGCTACATCGATGGGGCCTCATAAATGTAGCAAATGCTACATTGATGTGGCCCTGTCAATAGGGACTATTCGATGTGACACTTTGATGCTTCATCATACCCCAATTATTGAATGAAAGCTCATCCTTGAGTTCCTTTACAAAATTGGGAAGTTACGAGATTATTGATTGACACTTGACATAATAAACTGACAAAATAAAATTGAGTGTTGCATTACAAAATTTTATTCTAGTGGATGCATACAAAATGACATAGTGACAAAAAGGCTAGATAGACATTGAACATTACAAAATTTGCAGAGGTATTTAAAAATCTATTGAAGAAGATTCTTGTTGTTTCCGCTAGTGGTGGTAGACTTCCAACCTTGATTGTTATGTTGATGCTTCTTTGGTTATATGGAAAATTCTTGAAGGATGGACTAAAATTTCTTCTCATCATCCCATGGATCTAGCAAACATGTGATGCTTGAGCTACTATCTTGTATGTGCAACAATTTTTCCATGGGCATATCCTCCATTGTGCCCCTCTTGGCTTCATTTTCATGCCTAGAAAAAGATCTTTTTTCTTAAGCATTTCTTTTAGCATCATCTATAATCACCAAAGGATCAACATTAGTTTTGGTAAATTTCCTTAATAATTAACCCTTTTTGGATCTCTTAGTTTTTATTTAAGCATTAGACGATGACAACATACTATGTCGAAGGCTATGAGGTAACTCAAATCATCAAGCTATTCACATTATTTTGATTAATTACTATTAGTTACCATGATGTTTGAAAATAGGATCTTAGAAAAATTTCAAAGTGGACATCCCTAGTCCTCATGACTAATAAGCATAACTTCGAAAGCACACAAGTTTTCAAAAAATTGAAACCACAGGTTTGATTTAGAAGGTGACCAAGAAATATTAATGGATATGAAAATAGAAAAGTAGGAGAAATTAATGAAATGGATGAGAAGTAGTCCCAAAATTATGCATACATTTAGAGAAACCATCACTGATGTTCTAGGAGATGTGAAGGTTAGTTGAAAGCCATGATTAATAAAAATTATGCAAGTGGGTCCTCCCCAAAGCAAGCTCTTGCAATAATGCCCGTGCATAACCACTTCTATAGATGTTCATGGGCACCCGAGAAGGTAAATGTAGATCATGCCTTTGTTCCAAACAACACACAACTACCATGGTTTGGATGTTGCACTATACTATACAAATACTACACAAAACCAAAAGGCTCACAATCACATGTAGCAATGAGGTGAATAATGGGATGATAAGGGATTGTAGAGATCGGGATGTAAGGTACTTGACCAAGTCCACAATAGGTTCTTGTGAAAAATGTGATTAAAATGATCAACATACCGATCAATCCAAGTTTAGACCAAGTCCATAGCATGAACAATGACCTCACATTAATGTGTTCCTTCCTGTCAACCACCATGAGAAAAGAAGAAAAGAGAAGAAGGAAGGAAGGACCTTACTTAGAGGGGCACCTTCAAGGATGGTTAACATGTCTTTCCAGCCCCATAACCAGTTCTTGTAGCTCATTATTGTGTCTAAGGGATGTTCTTTGAATTCCCATTATTTTTTTCAATTTTATTTTTATTTTATTTTTTATTGTTGTTTTTAAATTTTTGGATGGAAAACATACCATGCAAAGATAGAGCTTCCTTTTTTATTGGTCAATGAAGGAGTGATGATATGTTCTAAGAAAAGTCATAAACCACACAAAGGAAGCCAAGAAGAGGACCGAACAAGTCCCCTTGAAGTCACACCCTTTGCCATTCCCACTTGGTCATTCCCTCTTTCATTAGGGTACAATGATCATTGATTAATTTTAGTTTCATGAAAGAAGAACCAAATTGTTTCCATGAAAAGACCTTTTATTTAGAGAACTAGAGGGATGGATGAGGTGATCTCACTACTTTACATAATTAATTACCCAATCATCTTGATAGCGTAAAACAAAAACCCAACACATAGTGTTGACTTCTACATCATGACTTGGAAATATTATTAATGGTAACATAAAGGACATTCATAAACATAAAGGAAATGACTTAGGAATAGAGAAGATTATAAAGAAAAGAAAAGAAAAATAATAAGAAATGAAAAACTTATGCGAAATAGGAAAACAATAAAAATTGTAAAACCAAAAAGGTGAAAAATATTTATTAGTTCTTGAACCAAGATGAAGCATCTCCCCCACAACTAATCTTATGGTCATACATTTGGAAGATGGACCACATAATCCCCTAGTTATACATCATTAGTTTTCCATCTATTGCTGATACTAATTTAATTAATCATGTGGTAGCACATCTAACATTGGTGATAGTATCGTTTGGATCATTCGGATATGTATTTTCATCTAGACTTGAAGGTATTTCCATTTTGGGGGATATAGATGTGTTTGCTTCTTCTTCTTGATTTTCTATTTTAATTCCCAAGTCTTTGTATTTAATATCCTTTTTTAGTGTATAATCAAAGTGTAAGATATATGCATCTAAGTCCTTTGTTTGGTCCATTTTCTTAAGTCTAGAACTAATAAGTAGATCAGTTTCGTCCATGCATCTTTGAAAAAAATTTATATTCTCATTTTAAGCCATTGGGTGTCTTCTAGTTTAGTGGCTACTACATAGATTGGTTTTATCTCACACACTTGCCCCTAAACTTTGTTGTGGGTTGTGTTAATATTTTGAATTTTTGACCCACAACTGCATCATTTACTATTAGTAGTGATGCATGGATTCTTTTGCCCCTTCACAGTGATAGGTTCATCATTTCTCTCAGGTATTGGAGCAATGATGGATGCTGGCCTTTACATCTAATTGGAGGATATTGGTTGTGAAAGGAAGGTTGTTGTACTTGATTGGCATTATGCTAGTTTGGATAAGTTAGTAGGTCCATGAGTGTCATGTCTAGGTGTGGGAATCATCCTAAAGAAAGGATGTTTTCAAGATTGTGGTAAAGATCTATTGGCATTATCATTTCTGTGTATGTTCATAGCACAAGTGGCATTCTCTTATTGATGTCATGATGCTGAACCTTCCTATGTTGCTGGTGGTGACATATGATGAAGGGAAATATGAGAATATTAAGGATATGATGAAGGATGAGGGGTGTTAGGTGGTGACCTTATAGAAGATGTTACGAGATGATGATATTCAGGAGAGTGGTAGTAGTGATTTGAGGTAGAGGAAGCCGAACTAGTTGGGGAAACAAGTTGTTAAACGTAATATTCATATGGGTACGGTTGGCACATTTGGCCATTCCATGGAGCAGTTGAAATATTTTATTCAAAATTTGAGGAATCTATGGTTGTAAATTTAAAAGTAAATTATAGCTTTAGTGTTGAGGGTTGATGGGTGTTTTTTAGAAGATTGATTCACTGGTAAAGAATTTGATGTTGAAGCCTTTTGGGCACAAGATGAAAGTGCCAGATTATTCCTTTGTCAAAGATTAGAGGATATTAAAATCAATAAGGATATGTTATTTACGTGGAAGGCACTAAGTTGCAGATCCCGGTTGTTACATTCAGTTGTATCCTTAAGATAACATTTGAAACTCCTGGCAAAACAGAAATTAAACAAAAATCATCAACGCCTCGGTTGTTTTAAAAAATTATGCAGCATTATCAGTGAAGGGAAACGAAGACTGCGGTGTTACTGGGAAATACATGGCCACCGCTAAATCATGGCAGAGCCAACAAACACCGCCGTAGCCGTTTCTCTACACCGCCGCAGCCGTTGCTCTACACTGCCACCATTGACGTTGCTTGAAATGCTGATTCAAAACAAGCGCAAAACATTGGAGGCAATCCCAAGGTGCATCGAAACCCCACAAAAACTGCCGTGCGACATTCATCCTGGAGCATGAAATATCTTTTCCATAAATGCAGGATATGTACAAAAAAAAATTGGAACCCTCTCCACTTCATATACGAAGAGAGAAGTCACGTTTTGTCGGGGCCCCAATTTTATTTTGTGCAGGTCATTGTGATTTCAGTGGTGCGGCTGCAACGATTCTGAAGGTTCCTGCAGTTTCGGCAGATGCAGATCCATAAAATATTAGCCCTTGGTTCTACAATCAATGACAATGACGGTGGCGATTCAAGGAGAATTTTTTAAACAAAAAACGCAGGAAGCCCTAAGCCAATTTGGGGGGGAAACGAAAATCTCTAGAAACTGAAACCCTCTGTTTAAAACAATATGTTTAGCACATCGTTATCCAAAAAAAAACCCTTCTCCTCCAACGATTGAACATCGTACCACGCGACAACAAAGCTAGATGCAGTTGCAGAGCCTTCTCCCACGGTGGTCGTCAGTTATGATTTTGTAGGGCTTTATTGTGCGGTGGTAGTTCAAACATACGAGTTTGGTCGATATGGCACTTTGAATCTTGATTTGAACATGTGTCGATTCTTACAGGTTTTATGCAGAGACAAGAGAAAGAAGAAAACGAACCAGCCGACTACACCGTTGTCCTGGAACTGTGATTGAGCATCTACGCGATTTACAGGGAAGACAAGAAGAATCGTTTAAAGTCATGACTCTGTCGCTTTCATCAAAATGT
>MNCI01038110.1:864559-876937 GCA_015680685.1 Gnetum montanum | reverse complement strand
TAGACTAGGTAGTTTGAACAAAATAGGAAACTATAAATAACTCAGAAGACTAGACAAAGTTGGCTGAATCTCTTTAAAGTAAAGTCATTTGTATTTCACACACACACAATCGTTACATTGCACACAACCGCACGCCGCAACAGCACACACACATACTCACATTAACTACTGAGTTATTTGGAGGTATCTGGGCCTCGGTGTTGCTAGAGACCAGCAGGCACCTAAATCCTGTTCGAGGACACTCGTTGGCGGTTGCGTCCCAAACGGTCGCCAACACTAACATTCTTTTACTTTTTATTGTAGTGGTGGTGCCTTAGCGAAGGTGACAGTGATCACCATGAGTCATACGGAAGCCACCCTCATCATAAAATATGATAATGTAGAGGGTGTGCAATAGTGGTTATGCTACAAAGTGCTAGATGCATTGATGGCTTAGCTCATGCATGTCAGGTTAATGGAATGATTCTTGGCACTTAGCCCAAGTATCTTGGTGGTCAAAATGGTTAGCATCATTGACTCCTTTAGCATGATGTCAAGTAGTTTGTCACTTGGGTGCATGGTGTGATGGTAGTGTTGGACCTTAGTGAAGCCTTCTTTGTTTATCTCTTTGGCATCCTTGTTGATAGCCTGATGATTGTCAATAAGGCCAACAAGGAGGTGGATTATAGAGAGGAGATTAAGGTCTAGTTAGGGGCCACTCAATCTCAAAAAGGCATATCAATCAAATATGTGCAGGTGCCTGAGATGTAAGAGCTCTACCCTCTATTTTTCACTTATGCCTTTCTGAAGTTTCTCTTCCAAGGAAATATCCTACAGGTAAAATAGGAATGGGTGATAAAGGAGGTGTTGCTAGATGGTACAAGGTTCAACTAGGTTGTGTACATAGCCATTGGCCTACATGCAAATATTTCTAGTCTTTGATTCAACCTCCAAAATTTTGCATTCTTTACGAGATACTTATGAAGTTTTGTAGAACTTTTAGTCATGCAAGATGATGGATAATGGGTGGTGTAGGACTATGAGTAGCTATCTTGGTCTTGGGTCAAACATCTAGTTTTGACCACATGCATGTACAACCCTCCAGAGGGGATTGATGAGTCATTATTAGTAATGACCAAGGATCTCATGGAACATTTGCATTATTCATGCCATGGTACAAGCAAGGGTCCTCTAGTTGGCACTAGGAATGTGAGAAATGTAGATTACTACATAGTAGAGATGGTGGGGACATCTAAGGAAGAGATCAAGAGGTTGCATTTTCAAGCAGAAGCTATCCCTGAGATCAAGAAGCCAAGTAGTAAAAGGATCCACATCAGGCTACAAAGCTTGCAAGCAGATGTTGTAGGTTAGTATATGCAACTTTTTAGATGGCTTAGTTACATTCATATATTATTATTATTATTATTATGTTTTTCATTTATGTGATACTATTAATTAGCTAATGATGTTCTATATATGTGTGTTAACTACAAAAAAAGAAGAGAGGGCTATAAGAGCAATAGCTAAGGAAGCATCAAAGAAAGCACCTCCTTAGGTTGAGGAGGAAGTAGCTCATGGGGATGAGCTTCATGAGGTGGTAGAGGACCTCTAGTAGTTGGAAGAGGAGGGGTTTCTCCACCTAATGGGGATGAATTTGACACTTTTTTAATGGTATGTAACTAGGTAAGCCCCTGCACTCATGCCTAAGGGCTTGCTAGGTAATCAACTTGTAGTGCCATCTATCTTCCCTTGTTTTCTTTGGTGTATTTGGCTATTATTCAATATGCTAATTGAATCATTGTATTTTAGCATTAAATATTCCTACAAGTCATGTCACATCTACCTACAACATGGATCCATGGGTAGATATGTCAGATAAATTTGCCTTCATGGAAGGCTTTGTTAAGAACATGGTGGACCACTTGCAACAAGTGGACCCAGAGCTAGGTATGAGTGTAATGTTATTTCACTTTATGCTATCTTATTTATTTCTTAAATGCTTAATTTTTTATTGATATTTATTTATTTTTGTATGCCTATAGGTCCTAAGCTATAGTGGTGATGAGTGGTTAGGTACACCTACACAAAACCATACGAATACGAGTGTCTCATGCGCAATCCAGTTGAACTCCAAGGACTAAGTTCTTACACACCGAATGGAAAATTTAAGGTTAATCAATCTTTGTCTTCCCAAACTTACTTGTATTGTCATGTTTGTATGGTTAAGTAAGCTTGAGGTATGTGATTTTAATGTCTTTTATCTTTTTAATAGCTATGCTAGTAGGGGAAAGGGTGAAGAGACTAAGCAACTAACTTTCACTAACTAAGCTCTAATCGTCCTAGCATCAGTATCTATTCCCACTTGCCATACACACCTTGAACCAGTGCAACACTACTATGATTACCAAACACTATTCATTACTAGGTTACCAAGCGTAGCGTATGTGCTCGAAGTGGTCATACTGAATGCACTAAACTAGGAGAGTTGAGGGTTGAGAGAGATTTAATTATCTAAGAAAGCATTTAAACATTCAATAGTAATTAAGTCCTATTTAGCTTAGTCCATGTACTGCAAGGTTTATTAGAAAGTTTGTCTTTATTTCCATAAACAAATTTGTGCTCAAGTACAATTTGCTCGAATAAAGATCCATTCACTTTGAGACTCCTACTGCAGGCACATGGAAATTATTCTATCTCTTGAATGGTAAAACTGCCAAAGTTTAGCTAAGGGTCTAGATCTAGATGAAGAAACAAGGGAAAGCTACCTCTTATTTATAGAATTGGTGATAGGTTGTGATATCATATACACGATATCGCAGGGGTTGATGCGATATCATGTACGTGATATCGCAATCGATGCGATATCGCGACTCATCATACCCCCATGACTGAATGAAAAGTCATCCTCAAGTTCCTTACAAAATATTGGGAAGGTATGGGATTATTGACTTGAATGACACTAATGGGAGATGGGGTGACATGTAAACAGATCATCATTACAATACATGAGAAAGTTTAGTGTTCATGACAACAAGAGTGAATACTATACACATGTGACATCCAACCTTATTTGGTAGCTAAGAGAGAAGAGAGAAGAGAGAGAGAAAAGAAGAAGTATGTTGCTACTGACACCAAGATTATGCCTTTCATTGTTCATATGTAAGTGCATAATCAATCTTATTCCTTGCATAACTACTTTAGTGCTAGTCCATTCCAAGTGTTTCCTCCAAGTCCAATCCATTGTTGTATGATTGCCATCTGCACACACAACACAGTCGGATATTAGCAATGGTAAATGAATAACAATGCAGTTAATACCTTGCCTCAGTGTAAGGTCCATTAGATGAGTTGTGATATGGCTAATGCAGATCTGGAGATATAATATTGGTGACTACCCGAGGTGTAGGGGTTAGGAGAAAATTGAAAAAATTAGACCAGGACCCCCATGACTAAGAGCGAACCTTCAATAGCGATATAATGGAAAAAGATAAGGAATAAGAAAAGATGGAGAAAAATAAACAACGACNAAAGATAAGGAATAAGAAAAGATGGAGAAAAATAAACAACGACAGCGCCAATAAAATGGATGTCAAAGATGGAGATGAACAAAATAAATGTTTGCAAAAAATGTTTAGGGGAAAGAAATTAATGGATGCACCAAATAGGAATGCCAGTGGGTCCTCCCCAAACTAGGCTCATGCCCTTAATACCCTGACAATCCCACATTCAAAGAGCCTATAGGCTCTAGGAATGTCATTTGGAGACAAGAGTTAAAGTTTTAACACCAAGAGTTTACCAAAAATAAAATAATGCATCGACCAAAATATAGACTATTGATACAACCGGCAATGAGGTGAAAAATGGAGAAAGAAGGATGGTAAGGAGAGAATGAAATGGAGTCTCAAGAACAAGGTGGTGTATAGCCCCTTGTGTAGTTATGGTTAATGTGACCTAGTAGATCTCATTCCAAATCTAGCCTAAAAAAATCCACATCTAGTGACTTCGCATTAATACATTTGGCCCATGCATCCACTTGAAGTAGTAAGAATGCCTCCATAAAAGAGCCACCACCATTCCAATGAAATGAACAAGGAGAAAGTAGGAAGCAAGAAGGACCTTAGTTAAAGAAAAAAGTTTTATTTAGTTCCATAACTAGTGCTTGTAGCCCAAATGATTATTTCATCTAATGGGTGTGCTTTGAATTCTCACTCTTTTTTTGTGTTTTGCGTGACAACCACACCATGCAAAGACTTATTATTTTTATTACCTCAGATTCTTGATAATGGAGTAGCATTGGAATGGTATGGGAGGCTTAAGAAGAAAACATCCAAGCACCCAAGAGAATGGCCAACACAAATGCATCAAGTTCCCTTGAAGTCACACCCTTTTCAGTCCTTGAGTCCTTCCTTAGTTTGAGAAATACCCAGTCACCAATTCGTTGATAGTTCTTATTAGTCAGAAAGGGATTGTACAATTCCAAGCCAAGAGAGATCATATAAATTCATGGATATATGGATGACGTGGACTCATTGCCTGCTATATTGAAATAACCATACCTTAGTATCAACATCATAACTTAAAGGTAAAGACCAAACATTAGCAATCAATGGAATATAGTTCATACCACCATCAATAGCACTTATTAGGTGACAAAATTTTCAAACAAACAAACAAGCACACAAAGAAATAAAAGAGTATAAATAATGTTGCAAAACAAAAACAAGAAAAGTTAAAGAAATTTGTAAACCAAAAAACTTAAAAAGGAACTGAGGGCTTCAAATGATCAGCATAGGTGGCCATCTCCCCCATGACTAAATTGAAAGGGAGAGATTCCAAATAATGAGAATTTGTTTGAAGTTTTTAGAAGTGTCCAACTTCTCCCAATTGATGTTTTCAGGTTAAGGGTACGCTCTTGCTCTAGCATATCTATGCTTTCAATGTGAGTGCACATTGGTCCCCCAGTTAGTTCCATGCATATTGTTAAGTTGTTATTTTGGTTAGCTATCAACCACTGGGTGTTTTCTTATTGTGTGGTTACTACATATAGGCACCTTTATATGTTGATTTCCTAGGCACACCAGTTTCATGAAGGCAATGTTGAACATTCCTGTACACCATCACCCTCTGTATCACTGTATGTGATGCATGGAAATTTCTTCTTCTCAATCTTCTCATAAGTGTTTTCCTTAGATATTTCTAGGGAAAGATCATAGATTCCTAGGCATGCATTTATGGTACTTAGCCATGCCCTTCCCATTATTAGTGGGAAGTCCCCTCTATCATTGTTTACTAGGATCACTTGGAAATAATCTAGGTATGACCAACCACACATAGTGGTAATGATGTCCTCCATCAATCCCAAGGGAACACTGATGGATTGGTCAGCTAGCTCTAATCGAATATTTCTCTTCTTTAGTGGAAGCAGGTTCTAGGATTTATACATTTCTTGTGATATTAAGTTGACTCCGAAACCTGAGTCAAGAAGAGCTTTACATGGTTCATTCCTAGTGACTTGGAGGTAGATTAAGAGACTTCCAAGATAAGTCAATTTATTGTAAAGGTGGCCTTCCTTGATCTAGTTAGTGATGGTATGTGTTAACATAACTGTATGCGTTGAGCTCTATTTTTGATTTGAAGGGAGCTCCAAAACCTTATTTGATGGAGGAACATTCGGAGGCTTAACCGCTTGTGGTTGTGAGAGCTTGTTTGAACTATTGGTTCTAAAGAAAGATCTTCTCTTTGTATGGTCGTCAGAACCAGTAGTTGATTGAAGGTTTACATCTCTCATAGCATTGCATTGCTATGGTTGTGTGGGGAGTTCCCCTTGCATTGCAGGAGCGGCTGGTAGTGGAGCTATCGGTGTAAGAGTCACGGATGGGTTTGGATGATGGTATGTGTGTGGTGTGTATCTCCCAGGAAAAGGAGTCCTATAATACTCTTGAGCTTGGTAGTGACATGGTGATGTCACATGACCAATAGAGTCATGTGAAGAGATTGGCTGCTGCACGTAATAGCCATATGGATCCGGTTGCTGGTAAGGGTATTGTTTCCTAGGTGGTGGCATCCCCCATGAATGTGGGTATTTCCATTACTAGTGTTTCTCAATAGGTTGTGGCAGATTTCCACTTATATAATATGTTAATGGTTGGTGGAAATGCCGACGGTTACCTTGGGGATAAGGTAACCTTCGGGGTGCTTGCTGAAAATGTTAAGTCTTGGGTTGAGTGCATACACCCCAGACTCTTGTAGATGTGAGTGTATTGGGAAACATCCCTTAGGATGGTCATATTGGCATATCTCACATCCACCATCATTTTCTGTATTTAAATTCACAACCTCTTTAGTGATAACCATTTTACCCTTACCTCTATTACCTGCATGGTCTAAATCCCTCTTCTTCATTTTATCATAGTCACTACTTCACTCCTCAGACTCCTATACAATTTTAAGAATAGTTTTAAATCTACTATCTAAGGAGTTCCACATTTGCTCTACCTTAGTCAACACTTCTATTATTAATTTTTGCAGTAGCAAGGTTTTCCTATGCATCAACTCTTCGAGTGGTGACTCTTCCTCCTCCTCACAAAATCTTACTTCCCTTTTTCGAAGGGAAGGATCGTGGTTATATTCTTCCATGCTTTCTCTCTTACGTAGCTCTCCTTCTTCCTTAGCTACTTATTCTAGCAATCTATGGATCCAATTGGACCTAAGCTCAGATAATCTCCCTTGGGCATATGTTCCAAGGGTTCTCCCTAGTTTCATACCTAAGTCCATCTATGAGGTGGCGTAGTTGATCCTGCTACGAGTAACCATGGCCTGGGCAATGATGTAACAATGTATAATAATGTCCCATTGTAGCATCCAAGGATTCATGAGTTCCCTACTTCCATCCTTGGATTTTTTTTCACAGGTTGGACACTTGGGAGTACGTTTGATATTTATCATTAAATAGTTAAAGCATCATACTCCACCTCCTAATGGTTTCTGGTTCTAAGGACTGGTACTAGCTTTCCACTTCTTTTAGGAGTATCCTTGGAAACAACTTTAATTTTTGCCACTTATTTTCAATGTTCTGCAAGGCACATGCATCGTGAAATGCTTGTAAGTGGTTCTAAGGATTAGCGTTGTATCCCCCCTCAAATCATGGGATATTATTCATGTCTAGTCTCTTGATCCTGCTATCTCTAGTGCCTTGTAGAAATTCTCATAGCCTTCGTGATGTCTAACATGCTTCAGGTTGCAAGTAGGTGTTCTACGTTGTCATTTCTTTCATAGTATCTATGATGTCTACATGGTTCCCTACTTTTCCTTCTTTCATGCCTTGATTCTCTAGAGTGCCCTCATCCTCGCTCTTAACTCTCTCATCAAGGTCTCTCATTTTTCTTACCCTTATCCTCATAGTTAGGTTCCTTATGACTGCATCCTGATGTTGAAGGAGAGGGTGAATGTGATGATGAAGGGGAAGAAGAAGGAGAACCATCGCTACGATGATGTTTCCTACCTTCTCTTTGATGGTCCTAGCCCTAATCGTGATGATGATCAGAATGCTCATCCTTGTCATGTGTTTGTGTTCTCTCATTGAACACTTGGTGTTCATGGGGATTAGAACCAGGGTTGTGAATCGTGGAGCATAGGTTTTGATACACCACCTACTAACCATTGTTAGGAGGGGGAACATTGTTTTGTGGAGAGCCTATGAAAATAGGTTCACCACCCTCAAGTTTTTTTAAGATAGATGAAGCATTACGAGGGCCTTTTCCCTTCAATGATGTGTGGCATCTATCCTATTGCAAATCCCATTGACATTACGCTTCTATGGGATGGTATTCCCTTGCATTGTAATTGCATGCAATGTACCTAGAATAGAATTTTAACATGCATATTTGTGCAAGGGCATGAAGGATCATGTTGGGGGCTGCTATGTCTGGAGGCAACACTATGTTACCCTCCAAGTCTCTCCAATGCAGTTGTTCATCTTGATGGAAGACAAAGTTAAAGTCGGGTATATATTCATCATGATGAATATATGCCACACTAAATTGTTGAGGAACTAGAGGATTTTGGTTATGTATGTTGTGTTGTCGACTGTCTCTAGTGTTGTTCCTAGGCGGTGAAGTGCTCTTGTTCGAAGAAGAACATATTTTAGTCTTGTTCAGCATGCTACTTATTGTTATCTTATTTTTTTCTTGATTAACATTAAGGGTTCATTTAAGCTTCCCAACGATGTGGATGATTTCCTATGTTCTACGTAGCACACAAATGACTAAGTCCCCAACAATGGTGCCAATGATGAGTGGTGAGGTACCCCTACACTCAACCATACAAATATGAGCATCTCACACATCATCCAGTCAAACTCCAAGGACTAAGTGCTTATGTGCGGAATGGAACACTTAAGGTTAATCAATTGTTTTCTTTCCAAACTTACTTGTATTGTCATGGTTGTATGGTTAAGTAGGCTTGAGGTATGTGATTTTTATGTCTTTTATCTTTTTAATGCCTATGCTAGTAGGAGAAAGGGTGAAGAGACTAAGTAACTAACTTTCACTGACTAAGCTCTAATCATCCTAGCATTAGTATCTGTTCCCACTTGCCATACACATCCTGAACTAGTGCAACACTATTGGGATTACCAAATTCTATTCATTACTAGGTTACTAAGCGTAGCGCATGTGCTTGAAGCAGTCGTACTGAATGCACTTAACTAGGAGAGTTGAGGGTTGAGAGAGATTTAATTATCTAAGAAAGAATTTAAACATTCAATAGTAATTAATTCCTATTTAGCTTAGTCCATGTACTGTAAGGTTTATCAAAAAGTTCTTCTTTATTGCTGGACACAAATGTGTGCTCAGGTACAATTTGCTCGAATAAAGATCTGTTTACTTTGAGACTCCTACTACAGGCACATGGAAATTATTCTATCTCTAGAATGGTAAAACTGCTAGAGTTTAGCTAAGGGTATAGATATAGATGAAGAAACAAGGTAAAGCCACCTCTTATTTATAGAACTAATGACGGGCTGCAATATCGCGTACGCGATATCGCAAAGGTCAACGTGATATCGCGGCCGATGTGATATCGTGGTTCATCAAGTGGGATCTGAGCAAGGTGGCCAAGGTGGATGCTCTTCTTGACATTCATCCTAGAGTTGATTTGGTGAATTATTACATGTACGAGACATATAACAAGTATGTGCTTTCTTGTGCAAAGTTATTATGTATTTGTAGGCACTCTAATGAGTACTTGTGGAAATGCATGCATGAACTATAGGAGAGGATAACTAGCCAAGATGAGAAGATCAAGGATCTTCAATCTAGATATGACTTTATAATGGCTAAATCATGAGGAGATAGCACCTAGCATACCTTTAAGATTGAGTATGTCAGGTATTGGATAGCTTTGAGAGGTAAGAACAAGGCCACATGGAAGCTAGTAGAGTAGTACCTCTAGATGGATTTTCTTGCTTAGAAGAACCAAGATTGAAGGAATTATAGCACAAAGCTGTATTGGTGGGGGTAGACATAGAAGAATCACAAGCATTAGTATAAGTGTGAGCATGATGCATACTTGCATGGCATAAGCAAGAATCTATTGAATGCTACCACCTCAAGATGTTTCCTAAGGTAACCAGTGGAAAGCAAGCATATGACTTGTTCATGTAGAGTATGGTTGTAAGTGACTCTCCCATGAAGAAAATTGTCACCCCCTCTAGAGAGTCCTCTTTTTTCATGTTTTCTATGATATTGATAAAGGTAAGACCCTTGTAGGTATTGAATTTGGCCAAGAAGACTGGATGCAACTTCTTGAAGTTGAGATCCTCCATTTTATGGAGGCTAGGCTTGGAAAGTTAGCTCTAGAACTCATCGATGTTAGACCATCCCAAGTTAGTTTCTACTACATTATTCTTTTATGATTTTTATGTTTTGAGTTAGCTCATGTAATGTATTATTTCTTACTAATTGTGCATATTTGTTAATGGTTATGGTAGGTACTAGGCAATGTTACAAGCCCCAACGACCTAGTAGAGGAAGCAAAAGCTGCATCCCCACCTAGTGCTACTAGTTGAGCATGACCAAATGTATCTCCCACTAGGCTTATTTTTTGCTACATTTTTGCCATGTGATGCTATTCATGCTTTGTATTGCTATTCATATTACATTATTTATGAATGATTATTTGCTAAATGTAATGTGCAAACTTTTATTTTTATATGTTGATTTTATTGCATTTGCAATGAGTATGCGAGTCTAGGTCATTGCCAACCATAGCGACACTAGGTCATTGTAAGCCATAGCAAGTCTATTGTTAGTTTAAAGCCTTAAAAGGCTAAGGTAGTAGTTTAAGGCCATTCCAGAATGTTGTAAGAGTATTAAAGGTGATATTTTTATGCCATCATGGGCCACCATAATAGTTTTAAAAGTGATAGTTTTAGGCCATTTTGGGCCACAATGATAGTTTAAGGGTGATAGTTTAAGCCTATTTCGAGCCATCATGTTGCCAATTTAAGGCCATAGTGGGCCATGGATTCACCCAGTTTAAGATCATGGTGGGCAATGACAATATTTTAAGGTCATTTTAGGTCTTTGCAAGGGAATTAAAAGTGATTGCTTTAGGCCATTCCAAGGTGCAATGATATTTTTAGGCCATTCTCAGCGACAATGATAGTTTTAAAAGTAATAGTTTTAGGCCATTCTAGGTTGCAGAGATAGTTTTAGGCCTTCTAAGCTATGGGTGATAGAATTTAAAGTGATAGTTTAAGGCCATTCCAAGCCTTTACGTTTCCAACTTAAGGCCATGGTGGGTTGTGCACTATTGTCTCTCTTTTTGTAATTTTATCTTTTATGATTTTTATGCATTTTTGAGGTTTTTATGCATTAAACTAATAACTATAGAAGTATAAAATAACAAGAAAATATGTAAAAAAAATGGATGAATGCACAATCTAAGAAAATAAATGCATAATCTAAGCAAACAAGATAAATGCAAATAACATGCTACCATACTAATCTAATGTAACACAAATGTAACATAAGTAGAAAGTAAGGTACAAGGCATAGCAGCTATAGCAGCGACGGCAGCTACAGCAGCAACGGCAGCTACAGCAGCTACAACAACGGCGGCGGCAACCACGGCCGCGACTATGGCCGCCACCACCATGGTCAACTTACTAGCCCTTTTCAAAGGCTACAGCAGCGACCAGGTAGCGACAGCGGCTACAGTAGCAATGACAGCTACAGCAGCAGCGGCAGCTACCACGACCGCGACTTTGACGACCGTGACTACGACCGCCACCACCATGGCAGCGACTCCAGCAGCAGCAGCAGCGACTACGGCCGCCACCAACACGACGGCGACTATGGCAGCAACGACCTCTGGGACAACGACCCCCACGATGGCAACTACGGCGGTAGCGACCTCTAGGACAACGACCCTCACGGCGGTGACCCCGGCGATGGCTAATGCCGTGACCCCCACAGCTACGGCTGCAGGGCTCCCTGGGACAGCGTCCCCTGCGGTTGCGCCCCCAGGGACGGCTGGCATCGCGACCGCGGAAACCGGGGTGGCTGTAGCACCTGGCGGGGCCATCGAGGCTCATTCCCGTTCCAACAACACCCTGTGCCTTCGCATCCGTAACCCCCCTACCAAAGGCATTCGTACCATGGAATGGAGCCTCATTGGCCGTTTCATCTCCTGGGGGAGCCATCCCCGGCTTGACCTGATACGCCGCTGGGTCAAGGAGCAGTGGAAAGTGGAGGAAGTTATAGTCTGGAGCCTCTCGGAGGACCTGATCCTCTTTGTCTTCCCCTCCTTGCAGGCCCGCAATTCCGTTCTTCTCAGCGGGCCTTGGTTCAATGGGGCCCATGCTCTCGCATTGACCCCCTGATGCCCCAATGCCCACAGAGAACCCAACTTGTTTACCTGCACCCTAGTCTGGATCCGGGTGGCCGGTATCTCGTGGGAGTTATGGAGCCTTGAGTTCTTGCAGAAGGTGGCGGGACATTTTGGAGAGTTCATCGCTTTTGATAGGGTCATGCAGTCACTGGACCGGTTGGGCTTTTCCCGGTTCTGTGTCTGGCAGAACCTGACAACGACCGACCTCGTCCGGGATGTCGTCTTAGAACTCCCAGGAGGGGAGGAATCCCTCCAAATTACCTATGAAAACATTGATGCTTGGAACCAGACGCTGCACAGCACGGCCCCCCGCACGGACTAGCCAGGCGGGTGCAGATATTATGGTAAGTCGGGCCATCGTGAGGCAGATTGTCGATTTCGCAGGCCCCGACCGACTAACCTGGCCCACCAGCTTTTCGAGGAGGACGCCTGGGTCACCATGGGCCGTAAGGGTCGACTACACCCTCCACCTAACCACCCTCCCCCCCTCCGCCCCCCACCCGCACA